>JAFBJW010000548.1:1962851-2170703 GCA_016785235.1 Pseudorhombus dupliciocellatus
GGGGGGGGGGGGGGGGGGGGGGGGGGGGGGGGGGGGGGGGGGGGGGGGGGGGTCCTCGCAGTCTCTGCGCGGTGTTAGGGGATGCTGGAATGAAAGACAGCTCTGAACAGCTCAGGACGTACCACCTCAGCGCTGTTGTGAGTATTAATAGACACGTCTTTGTTCCGACTGACACGCGTCTGAAGTGGAATGAGACAAGCCGAGGCGATAAGGATCTCCACTCTCTGTGTGAGTCAAACCTCAAAGTGCCACTTAGGCGGCTTTTCCCACTGCTCTCTGAAGTTTGGCGGTAGAACGGGAGGCTGGGCTCAGACGCAAGCACAGACTGAGACACTGACAGGAGCTGTCAAGGCCTTTCTTCCCTGCTTGTGTTTTGAAAGGGCCACAATGTAGAAATGAAGCCATGTTTGTAGAATGGAAGTCGGTCCAGGCATGGGCGTCCTCTGGTTTTACTTATCTGTTTATGAAGGCAGAAAGAGATGGAGGGTGGGGGGGGGGGGGGCTAAGGCTATGTGTGAAAGAGAAAGGGATTATTTGTTGATGAAAAAAAAACATGATCAAGAGAGACAGACAGATAAGGGAGGGTGAGCAGAGAAAGGGAGAGGGGTCATTAAAAGGACACCATCTCGCTTGCAGTAAATGGCAGTAAAGTATCTGGCTAATCTGCCATCATTACGCTGATTAAATCACCGGGGATTTGGTGTTCCCATCAGCTGCAATCAATGGGGCACAAATCAATAGACAGGAGATACATGAGAGGCTCCCAGCCAGTCAGCTGCACCTTGTGCTCAGCCACAGCTTCATCGGAGCCGCCGCACACTTTTATACAAACGTCAATGAAAGTTAAACGACATGGATTTGGGCGATTTTTATGTTAAAGATTTTATGAAATGGTGTGGTTCCACAGAGCTCTGAGTAATGTCTTCTCCTTCACACAAAAGTGTTTAAACCTAATCCTTCCTTCCACCCTACGGCCTGGGGCACTCATTCACTCCCGTCACTCTTTGTCTCTCAGTCATTGATTCACTCACAGATGGTGGGTTGTCTGGTTGTCTGGGTTGTCGTCCAGGTTTTATTGTCAAATGTTAAATGAGGTGAAATGAAAATTGGGAAATGTTTGGAATACACCAAATAAATGGTCTAAATGCTTAATAAGCAATACAGTTGTGTGTTGTCAGTCAATAGCTGCATGAGATGACAACTATGTTTGTCATTTTATCCATTTTTTTAAAGACACTTGATTTGCTTATTTGCTGAGAGTTAAACTGAAGACAGCACTAAACATTCAAGGTCAAACATGAAAGATGAAGAGGGATCTATTGGCGTTAATGTAATGTTGGTCAGAGCAAGGTTAGCGGGTGTCTAGTTTTATGCTAATAACTTTTTGTAATAAGGCAAACAATACATTTCCCTCTTAATCTTTATCTTTCAGAATGAGACAGTGTAAAGGTTGGAGTGCGGTGCTGCTGGTGCTGTTAGGGCTGGGGGCTGTGGCCCAGAAGCTGCCCACGAGAGACGAGGGCCTCTTCCAGATGCAGATCAGAGACAAAACGCTGTTCCATGACTCCTCCGTCATCCCGGATGGAGCTGAGATCAGTGGCTACCTCTTCAGGGACACACCTAAACGGTGAGTGCTCGACAAAGCACCGAGGACTACATTTATTTCTTAAAGGCAGTAATTCAAAAACTCTTTACGTTTTGCTGTGAGGGCAAAAAAGGTCCTACGTCCACCTTCCATCGCTGACTGATCCGTAACAATCACAGAGGGAAACACTAAACTTGCTGACGGCCACTTACCGTAAGCGGATAGGGAACATCAGATGTTGCTCCGTAAAATGATCTATTATGTTGATGCAAAAACTAAATAATAGATGAGAAAGTCGTAATTGAGTGTCGATCTGCTCGGAGGGACAGAGACCAAGGTCGGGGGAAGAGCAGTATCACTGAGCGCGACAGTCTCCAGCAGTCTGCTCATGCATTAAGCCCACACGTATTTAGGTCCACGTCAAGCCATGATGAAACGCAAATGCTGGCGCTCATATCAGGCCTATCATTTTCACAGGTACTACTTTGTGGTGGAGGAAGACAACACACCCCTGTCTGTGACCGTGACACCTTGCGATGCTCCTCTGGAGTGGAAACTCACGCTGCAGGAGCTGCCAGAGGAGGCCAGCGGAGAAGGATCAGGTATAATTGACATCAGACTGTGGTGGAAGAGGTTAATGACATGTTATGTGGAAATATCACTATCCAGCACACACAATTAACTCACACAGTGATGTTAGGCTTTGTGTTTGGGTGGGTTTTAATTAAGTCACAGTCGTAGTGTCTAGTCTGACCACTTATGATGTCTGACTCGGCCCAAGCTGACGTCTATAATTTTAGAGAAGGGCTCTACTCTAGTCCTACCTACTGAATCAAAGCCCTTACATCCCTTTTATTTAAGCTGCCCTGGTCCTCTTAAGGTAAATCCGGCTGCACTCTGTCTGTCTCTCTTCCTTCCTTCCTCTTTTCCTTTCCTTTTTTTTCCCCCCTTTCCTCTGCCTCACATTAAACTTTCTCCATCTGGACATTGTTCTCTCAGCATCAGATCTTGCCAATTTACTAAAGTGGTGGTTTTGAGTGGAGCATATATTTGAATGTCAAAACCAGCACCTGCACGTGTGTCAGTGGTCCTGTCAAATCCAACAGCGCAACATGATTTATTGGGTAGTTGCGACGTTTAAGACATGTGCTTTGCCTCAAGAGAAAATAATTCATCCCGCGCTAAGAGAATAATGATGAATTTGGAGCCGGCACAGGCAAATCCATTGGCACCTTACACGTTGCAGCAGTATAGCTCAGCAAATGAACCTCGTCCTCTCTGTGCAGCTCTCTTTTCTAAATGTCTGTGGTGGTCTTTGAGCATTAATTTTTAGTATTTTTCTGAGCACACTCTCTGGTTGACAAACATAATATTATGGTTCTTGCTCAAGCTGGAGTAAGAGCTCAAACTGTCTCTCTCATGTGAGGCTACAAGGCGCCCCTTTCTAACAGCGCTCCCCTGAAAGGCTGAGTGAATGCTGGCTTAGGGGATGTTTGGAGTGAAAACATTGCTCCCATGTGAAGGGCTAATCGTCCGTGAGGTTTGCAGAGCTTCATCAGAACCTCACAGGATCAACTACTAAAGCGATGTCTTAGTATGGGTGGATATGGCTTTCAATCCAAAACAAAAAAACATTTGCAACATTAATGTTTTGGCCACTTGTCTTCCAGGAGTGCCTGAACCCCTTGACCAGCAGAAACAGCAGGTGACCGTCGACGAAGGGACGGAGCTCTTCACCTACAAGGGTAACGACGTGGAGTCGTACGTGGCCACCAGCACGCCCTCTGGCCTCTACCAACTGGAGCTGCTGTCCACCGAGAAAGACAGCAACTTCAAAGTGTACGCCACCACAACTCCGGAGTCTGACCAGCCGTACCCGGAGCTACCCTACGACCCTCGCGTGGATGTGACCGCTCTGGGCCGTACCACTGTCACGCTGGCCTGGAAGCCCACGCCTACAGGCTCTCTGATGGGCCAGCCCGTCCAGTATTGTGTGGTCATCAATAAGGAGCACAACTTCAAGAGCATGTGCGCCGCTGAAGCTAAGATCAGCTCCGATGATGCCTTCATGCTGGTTCCAAAGCCTGGGAGAGACTTTAGCCCATTTGACTTTATGCACTTTGGCTTTGTTCCCTCTGACAATGGTTTTGGCAAAGACCGAGGCCTCACAAGTAACAAGATCTCCCGGGCGTACACTGCCAAGCCCAAAACTTCAGACATTCAGAAGGTGTGCATTGGCAATAAAAACATTTTCACCGTGTCAGATCTGAAACCAGACACACAGTACTACTTTGATGTGTTCGCCGTGAATTCCGCCACCAACACCAGCACAGCGTACGTTGGCACTTTCGCCCGCACCAAAGAAGAAGCCCGGCAAAAAACGGTGGAGCTGAAAGACGGCAAAGTATCGGATGTTTTCATTAAGAGGAAAGGCAGCAAATTCCTGCGCTTTGCCCCGGTGTCTTCCCATCAGAGGGTCACTTTGTTTGTCCACACGTGTCTGGACGCCGTGCAGGTGCAGGTGAGGCGCGATGGAAAGTTACTACTCTCCCAGAATGTGGAGGGCGTACGGCAGTTCCAGTTGCGGGGGAAACCTAAGGCCAAGTACCTGATCCGTTTGCGGGGCAGCAGGAAAGGCGCCTCCACTTTGAAGGTGCTCGCCACTACAAGACCCAGCAGCAAGCAGCCATTCCCTTCACTTCCAGAGGATACACGCATCAAGGCCTTTGACAAGCTGCGCACCTGCTCCTCTGTCACCGTGGCCTGGCTGGGCACGCAGGACCGCAATAAATACTGCATTTACCGCAAAGAGGTGGCCGATAATTATGGCGAGGAGCAGAGACGCCGGGAACAAAACCAGTGTGCCGGGCCAGAGACCCGCAGGAAGTCAGAGAAGGTCCTGTGCAAGTACTTCCACAGCCCGAACCTGCAGAAAGCTGTGACCACAGAGACCATCACAGGTATGGAGCCGGGCAAGACCTACCTGCTGGACGTTTACGTAGTGGGACACAGTGGCCACTCAGTGAAATACCAGAGCAAACTGGTGAAAACAAGGAAATACTGCTAAATGACTCTGTAAAGAATAAATCTATTATAAATATATATATTAAATAAGTTTATTTAACTCTAAGTGATATTCTACTAAGGAGTGTATACAGACTGACTACTCACACAGCTGATGGGCCTGTGGCAGTGACTGAACTGTTTGTAGAGAGAGATATCCACCTGTATATTTATGTTTACATTTCATCAAGACATGCCTGGGCGGCCCATAGCGTGAGCTGCTTTGTTACCAGGCTTGTCACCCTGACATCACGTTGCCACCGGGGAGGCAGAACTTCAAAGAGGATAATCTTTCGCGCCGTACGTTTCTCTGTTGCTGCATGACACTTGCTTTTCGTCTGCCATATTTGTCTGTTCCTTCAGTTTCGAATCACGTCGGCCAGAGGAGACGCAGTCGCTGCCTGTATTGTATAAATCTCTCGCTGCATATCCACTACATGTTTTAGAAAGACTTTAAATTATTTTATACAGTTTTTTTCTCTCTCTCTCTCTCTCTCTCTCTCTCTCTCTTTTCGATTGTCTGTTTTTATTGATGACAATAATAACTGTTACGAGGAAATTCCAGTTTCATGAGGAAGCTGTCGTAGTTCAGACATTCCCTTGTGTATCTCAGCCAGTGTTTGCTCTAGAGCCCATCTTGTAAATGTGTTCTGTGCTGGAGATCTGTGTTATTATCACTGTATCCCTGTGTGTGTGTGTGTCACATGTACAGAGTTGTCCTGCCAATATTCATGTACATAAACACTAAATATAGAACAAGTAATCCCCGTGTCACCCTGGGTGTCATGTTCTTTTGCCCAGCCGTTAACATCACAATCACGGCTCAGAGATGAAAGCGGTCACTGTGTCTGCGTACAGGGTTTAAACACTTGGACATCTATATTAAGGCCACATAAGCACGGCTGAAATAATACTTGATCCCATAAATGATTTCTGCTGAGAAAAGGTCAACAGAGGATGAATTTTTTTGCTGGATTTACCTTTTCCAGATCAATCCGTGCCTGTCCATTTACAGTTAAGAGTACTTTGGAGAACAATTAGTATTTTGTGATCAGGGCTCATCTTTTCAACGACCTTCTAAGAGCTGCTCTTGCACACAGATCAGAATATGTTTAACTGCTCTGAGAGCATCTGTTTCCCATGGCCTGTTAATACTCTCTGTTTTCATGAATCCAGTCACTAGTAGTTATAAAATGTTGCTGCTATGTACGCTGATCTCCTTGGTGAAATACAAATGTTGCGACATGCGATGGAACTGGAAATTTGCCCTTCATACATGAAATGATGTATGACCTCAGCACTGCACAGGGTGGAGACGATTCAGGGCCTACCGGACTGGAATGATTCTTTCTGTGGTTTAGTGATATAATTTGTGTCAAACATAAAAAATCATATTCACCTTCTTCTTCTAGTGAAGTCATGCGTCAGGACAAAAAAAATTACATAAACGACTACAAATCAAAAACGTTAATGTCTAAGAAAGAAAAAGAAACACACCCATGTTAATGTGAGTGCAGTCACTGCTGCAGGCCCGCTTGGTCTGGATATGATCAGTAGAGTTACATAGCTAATATTAGCAAACTTTATGTTAGTATTAGCTTTAGATAAATGATATGTAACTAATGCTGCCGCTCATTCTTCGGTCACATTGTTTTACTTATGTGATAAATCCCCTGGAGTTGAATCAAAATAAAACAAATGATGCCACACTAACGTTATATAGTTATTGCTACAGTCTAATCTATAACCTTTATTTTGCTAACATCACATGTAGGATCCATAAGTTACTGGTCTATGCATGTCAAACGAGAGTGAAGTGTGTTCAGTGAATAATATTCATTTTATTTATTTGTGATTCAAATGTTGTTGTCTGAAATGGGCCTTTTATGTTTAAATACTTAACACTGGGAGCATGTCCTCTCTCTAAAACATCTTTTGAGTTTTTATGAAAGCCAAAGGCTACCACTGCTTCTCTTTCATGCTGGGAAGTGGAGGCTGGAGGAGGTGAGGGGCATTCAGCAGCAACATGCAGCGTCACCACCGAAGTCTCCATGATGAACCATTAAAGGAGCTATTTGTCACTCTCGGCATTCCTAGTGTTAACATTCATGGCTGTTTATTTGGCAGTGTAGAAGAAAGGTCAGTTTATTAACGGTCCTTTCAGTCATGTATACATACACACTCTGCAGATCCTGTCTGAACGCAAAGTGAGAGCCTCGAGAAGAAAGTCTATAGAAAGCTGTGAGAATCCAAAGTGAGAACACAGCAGGAGCTCCCCTGCTGGAGTCAGAGTGAGCCAGTGAGGGGGGCGGTGACGCTTCTATGACGTAATAGAAGTAAAAATGATTTAATAGATAAATATTTCCTGGTGAAAAGAGAGAAAAGAGTCATACGCATAGAAGACGCTGACAAAGGTGAAAATCACGCGATCTCTGCAGTGTAATTAACAGTGCCCCAACTCTCGGGGCAGCAACTGCACAGGATTTGTTGCTGTTGTCAGTAAGAAATCCTGACTACCACCCACTGCCTGCAAGAAAGCATGGCAATCGAAACAGCACATGAACAAGCTCTGCAGATCCTTTGAAATGACAGCATTTCAAAATAGAAAACAGGTGATACTGAACAGGCCTCTAAACTGCAGTGTTTCTGTGCACTTACCTGTATGTTATTTTAAGTACGCTGACTTTAAAAAAAGCAGGCACCAGATTTGGGAGAATTGGGTGACTTGCAATACCATTTAACCATTAGACACCGTTAACCACAAATAAGCCAAGAGAAAAGCCAGAGACACGTCTGCGCACATATCCACACGTTCCAATTAAGAGTAGTCTCAGGTGAATGGAAATGCTCTCTTTGTTGTGGCCAAGAAAAGCAGCTGTTGCTCGTGAATTGCCATGTTTCCAGTCTGACCTTGATTCTGGGTAGCCGCACTCCGATTCATCGCCACAGCTCACTGTCAATCAAGTGCTTCTGGTCAGAGGAAATGCAGCGAGGCTCCACCTGGCTCCCATTAACCTGCCATTGCCCTAGAATAATGTGGAAGAGCTTCCATAGAGTTGTGGGAGTGTCATGGATATCCATGTAAACTGTGGCTCATAAAGCCGGCCAGCCCGGTCTGAAATGACATCCTGCACATGCATGTGTGTGAAAAGGACCTGCCATGAAGCCATCGCCTCTTTAAAGAGTCTCCTGCTCAACTCCCGGGTTGAAAGAAATGCACAGACGCGTCTATTTTGCCAGAGTTCTTCGGGAGATTGCCGCACACTCACTCACGCACATACAGAGAGACCTCTATCTGAAAGCTCACCATCTGCAGGGCTGTCCGTGTTTATGCTCCATGTGGAAATGAGCGCAAGGCTTTGATGTATGAGATTTGTATATATGTGTGTACATGAAGGAGTGTGAGAGGTGGAGACTGACAGCGTGTGAGGGTAAGTGGTGGAGTAATCAAGACCTAGTACTCAGTCATGGTTTGATCAGTTTCACTCCACAAAATTTGATTCAGGCTGACGGCAGCCATAATTAACGACTGAGCAAATGAAACAAAGTGTGCTGCTGATAATAGCTACGTTAAAGATTTTGTGACTAGCCCATTTCATCTAAATTGTATGAATTGTAGTTTTCTTTACTCCCTTTTTATTTAAATACTTCATATTTACATTGAGGGAATCTCTATAAAGGCCAGACCAGACAAATAAAACATCTAATCAAATGAACAACAGGTTCTTTTTCTCACATGTCTGGAACATGCTAGACTTCAAACTGTTTTCCCCAAAACATCAGTTAATCCCGTGAATGTAACGGCCTTCACGCAGCCAATTTCCCTGAAACAGATGACAAAAAGCTTTCGACTGAACGGTTGAAATTTCCTGCAGACTCCCACCGCCCTCTCGACAAAGGGCTTTAGGACTTGACATTTGTGAGCGTGCTGTGTTCATGTGTGCGTGAATACACTTGTTGCTCAACTTAGCGCTGAGTGACACTTTTGGACAGAGATCGTGAAAAGGCAGCCGAATCCAAACAGAGACAGACAGCAGACAGACGCACACACTGGGAGGGCATTGAGTGTAACCACTGTGGCAAAGAAAAGCAGCGAAACACTGGTGTGTGAAAAGTGCAGTGCAGTGACTGAAGGGCTGCTGCCATCAACAGGGTTGGTGCCGTACTTGAGTGTGGTTATACGATTCAGTCTTACACGAGCGAGACTGTCTCAGAAATGTGCAAAAATAAAAATAAACAGTGTGAAATTGAATTACGAGGCTTTGAAATCTCATATGAGGAGCAGGAGTCCTGTCTGGGAAGCAAAGAGGAGTATGACCATGATGAAAATGATTCCACTTCAGCGGCTCCAGGGATAGATCATTGTTGAGGCTCAGTTCCAAACCAGCTCTACATAACTCTGATGTAGCAGAGGGCCAAGCAGAAATCGGAGGCTTCCTTCAAAAACCCATCCTGACCAAAAACCCCTTCCCAGGAAGGGTGGAGAGGGACCAGTGGCCCTCGGCATCGCCCATCTCAGCCGATCTCCATTAGGATAAGTCAAGCAGTGAAAAAATAAAAAATAAAAAAAAACAATGTCTGGCTCCTGATACGGCCGCTATTTCATCCTGTGGTGAATTTAAAACTCCACAGTCAGTTTTATGATCATAGATATAAACAATCCAGTTCACAGGATGAGGATCACCGAGCGAAGCTGCTCTTATGGAGCTGATGCCTCTGTGTATGTGACTGGCGTGTTTGTGGACTTGTGTACAAACTGCCATCGGTCCCCCCTCACACAAGCCGCATAGGGGTGGTCCCCACTGCTCTCTTGTGCTCATGAAATCACTTCTAAGTGCCTGTAATTTCTCACGCTTCATCAGTACTGTAATTTCAAAAGGCTCCCTCTGAAGACCCTCCTTTAGTGGCGGCCCAGGGTTGTCAAATGAAAACATCATTTATCCAGTGACCTCGGAGCTTCAGGAAATGGTTTGCTGGCTATTCAGCGACAGCCTTGAAATAGGGAGCTGTGGTGAGGGACAGCGGGGGTTTGTGAAACATGAAACAAAAGGTGGTCTGGCCCCTCAATCTACAGTATCAGGTTTGAGAGATTTCAGAAAAATGCACACATCCATTTGGAAAATCTTGTATGGAACCAGTTGTATGTTTGCCAAACTGAGGTTTTCCTCCAGTGAAAATATTTACTTAGAAAAAAAAGAAACTCTGAAAGTATTTATTTCAATGCAATCCATTCCTTCACCATGTCCTAAATGTGGTTTCTGTAGCTTTTGGACCTCTGAGACTCAACTGGCAGTCCAGCCGCTGAGTGGCTCGGTTCCATGACTGGGTACTTTCAGGTTCAAAGTCATGGTCCCGTGGGGATGATGAGCCCAATGTCTTTGTTTAGTTGAAACAAAAATCTTTATCGTGGTGGACTCTTAAGTCCTCAATGCATCATTGTCTCGTACTGCTGGTTTGTGCATGTGGATGCTTTGTCATCACTTTACAAGGCCGGTCATGGAAAGCTTCTGTCATCATCAGTCAGTGTATTAGTTATAAACACTGAAAGACATTTGGTAGGAAGCAGAGCTAGACTTCACTATCATAGAGCAGGTATTGTGTCTTAAAACAATGAAGCATCTTTAACCACGCTATCTGTCTGACCTCCAGAACACGTTCATCCAGGTGAATTGGTGTCGGTGGGGATTTTTCATTTAGTGCCATTGTGAGGTGAAAATATCAACTTATCCAACTGGAATTTCACAAATGTGTTCAGATGATGATGTCACACATCAAAAATTTCCCTCAGTCTGAGTGAAAACACCCACATCCAACAAACCACTAAAAGCCAGGGGAATATCTCGACCAGCACTGGCCAAATCTGGATGATCGTCTTGCTTTGTATTGGGTTCACTGGTTTAGAAGATGAGTGCTCTGAGTGTTTTCTGTGTCTCTTTTTGTGCAGGTGTTGGAGATCAGAGCTGGTCTGGAAAACCCAGGGATCTTAGTGAAAGCCGAGTGAAAGTTAATGGACAGCAGGGTCATCAGATGGCACAGAGGGAAGAAAGGGGTCATGACATTTAATCGTCCTGCCCCGACAGGCCAAGGCACTGACAGAGGGGTCAGGGGGGGACAGAAATGGACCAAAGAGGACATGGGTGGGGCAGACACACACAAAGGCCCTCTCAGTGCAGTGATCAGGCTTGTCACCCATGTCTCCCTGTAACCCTCCCTCATGGCTTAACTCGAATACACCTGGAACATGACTCCAGGCCACAGATCAAACTACAACAGTGTGAATCCCTCTTGAAGAACACGTCTGCTCCAGGTTTTAAGCGTAAACCCTTTAAAAACAGCAGTCGGGAAAGTCTGACAAAAACACTGGAGCGTACCAGCTCATTGCCTGTGGAGTAAACATGCACATCGTGATTCACTCTGTACCATAATTGTCAAGCATCGCCGGCCATCTGGACCAATCACGCAGCAGTACGCCAGAGAGCCGCAGCACAACAGGAAGCCAATGGCATAAACACAAGCTATAAACACCGTAAACAAAGCCAAAAGAAAACTGACACGCTGCCGACGAGAGAGCGAACACGTTTGCAGAAGAGGTGTTCGAAAGCAGAATGTACACAAACAGTCAGTGATTAGAGATGAGCTCATCTGGCTGGTGCGGGGGTCAACACATCAACGTGAGTGAAGATGAAAGATAACATACAGTGTGGATAACGAGATGTCTGCTTGTGGCCTGATCATTTCAGAGGAAGATAAACAGAAGATATTTTCTTTAGTGCAGATGAAACCACATCCACTGCTTAAGCATGTAGTATAAACGGTGAGTCAGTGAAAAAAAAAAAAAATCATCTGGTTCCACTTTAGATTCTGAAATGTTATGTTTTTCCTCTCAGAACTATCCAGGAGATTTAGCTTTTATACGTGATAACATTAGGCAAGAGATAAGATCACACTTTAGTGATGCCTCTATATCTAGTATTATAGGTAATATTGTTGTTTATATTAGAATTCATGTTAGTTGTAGCGTTGGTATTAGTATTGGCCTTGGGATATGTTTTCCTGTTTGCATTCGTGTTGGTTTAAATATTCAAATCTGCCTGTTTACCATAATATATATAAATATAAAAGCTCTTTGTGAAATGTATTGAATTATGTAACAAACATGGCACCTAGCGTCACTCGTGGGCGGGGGATGTGATCATCTTGTACTACCTGGCTTGTTTTTACTTGCTCACAGGTCTGCCTCGGTGGTTTGGCCCAGATGGATGTGGAGCGGCTGTCCTCACATCAGAAGGACCATCTGTTCCAGGAGCCCTTGATTGTGGTAAATTGTGGTTTCTGGCCTGCTGAGCTGACAGTTTCAAGCTAAAAGGGTCAGTCAGACCACGGCTATGCTGCTTGTTGGTACAGCAAGGTTTCTGAAGATAAATTCCAGCCAAAATACACAGCATTCTGAGGTTGTTTGAGGTTAATGTTGAAGGAGGAAAGTGATGGTGAATGTTTTTCCAGCTCAATGGGGAGTGCCTGTGTTATCAGTGTAGAATAATCTTACTGTGGAATATGACACAGAGAGTAAGTTTACACAAAAATAAATTTAGAAAAAATAATCGTCTTCAAAAAGTATTCGTGACCACTGTACCTTTTACCAGCTCCTGCCATGTAGTAATAAAGAGCACTATCAGATATAGGCAGGACATGTTTTTAAAGTAAGCAAATACATTAACTTAATAAAAGTAAGTAATAACAGCAGCTAAACTGACTGCCATACATAACCATCATATCATCAGTTCATACCAGTTATGATGAGGACAGTGTGTCTCTGCTGCCGTGCTGTGCAGTGACAGCTGTCACATTGTGTGCATTAATATGTCATCGTCACTTTGCGGACTCTCGGACATGGCCCCATATTGACGCTAAGAAGTGCAGCCCATGTGCAGCGGTGATGGCTGCAGCGTGCGCACAGGCAGAGCAGGCTGGGAAAAGGTTACTCCGTAGCCTCTGGTTACAAACTTTGGACCAATCAGGACGCAGCGTCGTCTTCCTGCAGCAGCAGCCACAGAAGTTCAACCTGGACCTTCTGCTCCGAGAGGGAACGAGCCGCCGCTAATTCAAAGTGACGATGCTCGGCCACTTCCGCAGACTTGTCTGACCTCGTCCAGCCGAGCGTGTGCGGAGGAGGACGCGTCCCCGAGTAATGACAATGTTGGGCATGTACGTGCCAGACAGGTTTTCCCTGAAGTCGTCAAAGGTCCAGGATGGAATCGGTCTGTACACGGCGCGGCGGGTGAAAAAGGTTTGTTGTTTGCGGCCGAACAACTTTCTAACCGACTGTGCGCGATGTGTGTGCGTGTGTAGACGTGTACAAAGCTCCGTGGCTGTGTTCTTTGTGTTCCTTTACTGCTGTATCGGCTCTGTCAGAGTGGGAGCCTCACACACACACACACAGGCTGCTCTGACGTGAAGTGCCACGTAGCTACACAACTCCAGCGGTTCCTCTCGGTCTCTGCGCAACTTGGTGTTCAAGGGGGAGGGTCGCGCGCCCGGCTCGCCCGCTACGTGACGCGTGGCCTCAAGCTTTTCAACTTTTTTTTTTTTTTTTTTTTTTCCACACCATTTTCAGAGGGGAGACATTGTGCGTGTGTCCTGTCAGAGACACGGAGGAGTCCAGCGAGGCGGAGGAGATGAATGGGTTCATGTGTCAGGGTGAGGAGGAGGAGGAGGAGGAGGAAGGGGGGGAGTGATCACTTTCAAGAGGATGCTGTTATTTTGATCTACTGGAGCACAACATGAGGAACATGAATGCAACTTTTTGACCCCGCCCCCCCCTACCCCCCCCTTCATGGTTGCCACTCATTGGACAGTCAGAAACATGAGGAACATGAATGCAACTTTTTGACCCCGCCCCCCCTACCCCCCCCTTCATGGTTGCCACTCATTGGACAGTCAGAAGTGAAAATGTCCCCAAGAACCATTATAATACTACTACTGTGTGTTCATCCTACCTGGTTTATCTGCACTGAGGATTTTGTAGTCAATGTTTTTGAAAGTGTTGCTTTGGCGAGGAGGGCAGAGCGGGTATTCTCTGACCAGAAGGTTGATGGTTTGAGTCCATTCAGCAGAATCTATCCTCAATTGCCCTCATAAAAAGTGCTTCCCATACATACACTTTATGATTGTGTCATATATAAAGACCACTAACCGACGATTTAATGTTCATGTGTGTGGTTTATATAGAAGTTTGAATGATTTACAGAGCTTGTGCTATTTTTGCATATATTGCATGTCAGCTCTTTCAGAGGTCTGTAAAACAATCCAATCTTTCAGACCCAAGTTCACAATTTTACAAAGTAAAATCTCTGTAAATCCAGCTGTGCCAGCTGTGTGCTTTTACTTTGAAAATGAATTGCAAACAGGAAGAGATGCATTTAAAGTTGCCAAGACAGAGATCTGCACCCCGTTGTTATATGTGTAAAAGGTACCAAGCTCACCCCATTGTTTGTCTTTCAGGGAGAAAAGTTTGGACCCTTTGCCGGGGAGAAGAAGCTGCCCAGCGAGCTGGATGAGAGCTCAGACACCAGGCTGATGTGGGAGGTGAGCGCACACTCATTCTGCCTTCGCCCTACATCACTGCACACACAAAGGTTTCAGTGTCAGATGTTAAAACAAATCTGTTTTTTTGTCGGGCTATGACCTTATGATTAGAAACATGATTAATTATTCCCATTAAAACACGAACCACATCCACATAAAAGCTGTGCGAATTCTCCATGGTGTTCATTAACAGAGTCAGTGCCTCCTTGTGTTTTGCAGAACACATCCATTAGCAGCTGTGATAAAAGACTGCTGGCATGTTTGAGCAAACGGTCTAACGCTCTCCATCGTTCTATGATAAAGGCAACAAATGAGTGTATTCACATCACGCAGATTTAAACTGAGTTGTCTCAGGGGAAGCCACCAACCACTCAAACCAATGCTGTGAGGCTGTGATGACTTATCTGTAGCTGCCACATTGTGAGGTACAGACATGTAAGGCTAAATACTCTTTGATCGTCACAAGACAAAGAATATAGGCAAGAAGAGAAGAAGAGTCACTTGTTTGCTTCCAACAACTCAGATGGTCATTGCTTTTTCCCTCAGGTCCGTGGCAGCAAAGGAGATGTTCTGTATATCCTGGATGCCAGTAACCCACGCCATGCCAACTGGCTGCGGTTTGTCCATCAGGCACCTTCGCAAGAGCAGAAGAACTTGGCAGCTATACAGGTTTGTTTCTCTCAGCAGACTCAACTAATCCTGCACATATTTGACTGGACAAAGTAATGTGTTGGTGAAAACCCTCAAGAGAGAAAAAAAAAATCCACAAATAACTTCAGTCCCATGTCCAGTAGAGGAGTCTGATATTCGACTAATCTAATGGAGCAGAAACTGAGAAGCTCTTTCCCTTTGTGCAAAGAAAAAAATGCCATTTGCTTGGGGTTCCCATGGTGTAATAAACAACAAATACACAAAGGTTTGGGACTATTTACGCATCAAAGCCTGGAAGTTCAATCAGAGTATTTCAGACCAAAGCCAGATGTTTGAGTGTTGGTGTATTTTTGACCAGTGGAAAAGAGTTTTTCAACAGATAAGATAAGCTGTTAGGGATATTTTTCAGTGTCATATGGAACAGATGATGAATTCTTGATTATGTAAATAGGACTTTTGTTGTGTTGGCATTGTTTAATATTATATTGAGTTAATTATTTATATTGTGTTTCACCACCCCAGGCCTAATTTGCTAAGGCATCCCAGATAACCTCCAGAGTTCAGTTTTAGAGATTACAGAAATACATGTCACCATGGTTTCAAGTCTTTATATATGAAATATTTAGTAAATGAGTACATATATCATGTATTATTATACACCTTTTAGTATCAAGTTATTTTATTGGCAGACAGTGCCAGGCCAATGAATACCAGAACATTTCAAATGACTACAAAACTTAAAGCATACACAACCTAGCTCTAACCCTTCTGCATTGGATCTGGGTAATTTCACCTCTCGTTTTAAAGATGAAAAAAAAGATTGTTCTTTCATGGTGGAAGAAAAATTGAGGTTGAGTGAAGAGAAGATGAGAATTTCAGGTCTTAGGGCCAACTTCCTTCCATTAATACTCGAGTGCCCAAAGTGATTGGTTGTTTAAAGGTCATCCATGTGTGTTAAAGCTCTGTGTTCCATCAACACTGACATTTATTGTGTAGCCTTCCTCTTCGTAATCATTATTTATGTATATTTAGAATCCCATACTTAAAACTAAATGACGCTTAGATTTTATTAGCATGACCCGTACGGACAGCAAAGTTAATGACAACATTTTTAAGGGTTTGAGGTTTTGACCTGTGGCCTCAATGAGGACATAACAAAATCTTTTCTGGGTATAATGAGTTCAGCCTTCAGTCAGTCTTAATAGCTCCCCACTGTGCATTTCCATAAATGGTTATAGCTGTATTTTAGCAAGAATGCTTTTCTCATTATCTGCATTCTTCTAAAATTTGTAAGGTGCAGTCTTGCCAGTGCTCCATTGCATCGTTAGTGTTGGGTGATTGCTCAGTGATTGCTATGATGTTATCTTTTAGGACGGAGAAAACATCTTCTACCTGGCTGTCGATGACATTGAGACAGACACAGAGCTCCTTATAGGCTACCTGGACAGTGATATGGAGGAGGAGGAGGAGGAAGAAGAGGAGGAGATAATCAAAGATGATGATGAGAACAGTAAAGAAGCTAAGCACCTTGTTGAAATGGGTACGGTAAACTTGTATTTCTTCATGTCTAAGTTACGCAATCATAATAGTAAAATATACGATTGACACATAAAAATATCCCACAGAAATACAAAGGTTCATCTTGTGGGTCCTAACGTGCTCGTGTGTGTATCACATTTCTACAGAACTAGTCATAAAGAAGGAGGACCACCCCTGCTTGCTGTGTGAGAGCAGTTTTCCCAGTGAGGAGATCCTGGCCGCCCACCTCCAGAGTCTGCACCAGAGGCCCAGCACGGAGGAGAAGGAGTTCAAATGCAGAAACTGTGGCAAGAAATTCCCCGTCAAGCAAGCTCTGCAGCGCCAGTGGGTCCCCTGTTCCATTACTTAACTGGCTGTAGAGCTGTTTCATCTTACTTTAACGCTGATCTTAAAGCAAGTTATCTAAAGTCATTCAGAAACCTGAAAAAGAAGTAAATCAATATAGTACTAGTACTACGTCTTTAAAAGGTCTCATATTTAGACATAATTATTTATCCAAATTAGTCCCATTCATTTGTTTGACTCCGATATAAACAAAACTGTTATCTAAAATGTGTTTTTTATTCTTAATCTTTCCTCAGTGTTTTGCATTGTTCAGAGTCTCTGGATCCATCAGGAGACTCTAAAGCTCATCAGTGCTCCTTGTGCCACAACACGTTCAGCTCAGAATCAAGGTAAAATATATGCTCAAATTTATAGCATGTATATACACGCAACAACCGTGCTACTCCTAAAGCTGTGCTCTACCTCTTCTGATTCCTGCGTGCAGTTATGAACAGCATAAGGAAGCCTGTAAAGGAGATGCCAGATTCATCTGTAAAGCTGAGAGCTGCGGTAAAAGATTCAAGAGCAAGGACGCCCTGAAGAAGCATAAAGGAAACGTTCACACAGGTCAGCATCTGATCCATCTATGATTTTCCGTCCCTCTTTCTACCCACATATTCAAATGTGATGCCTTTTGCTTTTTCCCAACTCATCGTCTAATGATGCTAATTGTCCATTAGCAGCCTCAGCACTCGAGGAGCGCCAGTAACGGCACTTGACCTTGATCAGTTAAAATTTCTGCAATATTGAGACACATTTCTAATTACTCGTGCTCCATAATTGCTGACCTACGTGTTCTGGGGCTGCTCACTCTTTCAGATAATTGGACTTCCATAGTCATTTATGATGGAATGTAGGGCAGCGGGGGGATGAAGTATCAACCCGAGATTTAGACACGTATCTCAGAGGCTGACGGAGTCAAGATCTGGGCCTTTATGTTTTACCAGTGTGGTTAGAACTAGCAGTGTGTGAGTGTGTGTGGGTGAGGCGGAAGTGGCAAAGGCGGGACAGATGTGGTTCGTGTGACTGACGGGCCTATAGACATTTTTGTCCAGTGGCACTTTGTGAAAATGTTTAATTGCTCTGTGAGTATTTTGATGTTCCGATGTAAAGTCTTAGCCATTTTCCACTCTTTGCCTTTAACAGGCAGTGCGCGGCGGAAACTCACATGCACCATATGCAACAGGAAGTGTTCGTCCTCTCTGAATCTACAGGAACACAGAAAGGTAGGAATCGCTCCTTAAATCTTTGCATGGGATCGAAGGCACTTTACTAGGCAGTATAGCGTGAACAATTTTTACAGAGAAGCGTCTATTTCACTGTTAAAGTGGAACCCATCACTCTCCGCTGTTTCTATAACCTAGACAGCCCTTTATATCGCTCTGAGTTCACTGCGTGCAGCTATTCCCGCTCTGTGTGAGACTGTCTTAATGATCAAGTTGTTACAAATTCATTCTGGGTGACACAGAGCGGAGGGTTGGTTTCTTTTTTCACGAGCTCATCCTGCAGGTCCTGGGAAATTTAAGAGGCTCTATTGGCAGATAATAAGGTTTAAGCCTTGGCACCAGGATTCTCCCGCTCTCTGATGGATTACAGATTTGAATGCAGCTGCTTAAAAAGTATTTTAAAACGTTTTGATACAAATATGTGTTTTAGTTTTTTGTATTAACAGTGCCAGCCTCTGTTGAGTTCACGAGATCTTTTTACATTTGCTGTCGTAGACAATTCTCAGGGGCTACTTCCTGTGTAGTGGTTACACTCCTTGTTACACACAAAGTAGGCCAAAGTTTATTTAATTTAAAGATTCAATTCCATTTAAATGATGGTGTACGTTATAAAAAATAAAAAGCTAAGGTGTGTAAGTAGAGATTCAGATTGAAAAAAGGTTGTGTCGGTGGGGGGGGTGTTGATTTAAGGTACCAGAGAGATAATGAAATACAATCAGGACGTCCTGCTGTAACAGATTGTGTTTAAATGCTTATCAGATGCCAAAACACTGCTGAACAGTTTGCAGCACTTACAGAGTTTTACAACTCTGGAAAATGATCAGATCTCCCACTCACTTCTGTTGAAGCCCAGAAGGCTGACAAACAAGCCTTTCCTGTTTCGCTGTACTCCACAGATGGCTCTAGTGGATTCTTAGGTCAGAGATGTTCAGCTTTGTCTGCGTTGATTCACTCATTCTGCTTTTAGTAGGAGCACATGTACACTGACTTTACATGTTGTACAAGTTTACTTTCAAAAGTTATTTGCTCTAGGTCAGGACAACACTTGAAATGATGTCAGGCACCTTGTCTCATTGGTTGTCATTAACTTAAATTCTCCATTTATTATCCTAATTGAGACTTTTAATTTGCCCCCGCCAACATCTATCACCCAGATTAATCAGCAGGCCCTAATCCCCATCCTCTTATTTATCATCAGACTGTTCAGCACGTAAAGTCACCCGGTGGTTGACATAGTTCTGCATTTCTCCAGGGTGTTTTAAAAAAGGAATAGTATATAGAGTTCCTGTGTGGCCTCCTCATTTATGTACGTTCCAGTTTCTCTATTATGTGGCTCATAATTGCAGAAATCTTGTTCTATTGTCTGAACGCTTATCGTCTTTAGAAAGAGATCAGTGAGTCAAAACATGTTTCCATTAATGTAGGCCAGTGTTTCATGACATTTGAGGAATTGAGTCCAACTGAAACAAATTGTTATTATAAACGTGACACATTTTTTTTGTCTAAAACAATCCGGTGTGCTCTATAGCTTCAATCAAAGACGCTGGGGCGTTAAGCATTATTCTGGCCTCAGAGTCGTCGAACTTTCCATAATGACACATTAGTTCCAAAGCAGCTTAAAACTGCCATTATCATCTTTTAGCTGAACAAGCTTTTGCAGCAGCAGCCGTGACAAGAGGAGCTGCTTTGCATTAGCATACGCTATTGTAGCTGTGAGCCGGGAGTGACTGAATGTGAAATGACGGGAGTTACACTCTACGGCAGAAAAAGAATTCAAACTTCTCAATGCTTTTGTGTCTGAAGACATCGGTGGAATGAAAAGAGACTAGATTTAGTGTCAGTTGCGCAGTGTAGACTCTGGTCCAAGTTCTGAAACGATTGGCAAGACAGAAACTGCTACCTCCTGTTTGTTGTTCTGCTGCAGGTGCACGAAATATTTGACTGCCACGCGTGTGATAAAAAGTTCATTTCTACAAATCAGCTGAAGCGCCACATGATCACACACTCAGGTAGGAAATGCTGCACTGAAAACGTCGCACTCATGAACGCCATGCGCTGTCGGCTCACCAGAATGCATCTCTTTCTATTGTTCGTCTGGTTAGAGAAGCGACCGTATACCTGTGAGATCTGCAGTCGCTCGTTCAAGCGTCTGGATCAGGTGACGGCTCACAAGATCATCCACAGCGAGGACAAACCGTACAAATGTAAGCTGTGTGGGAAGGAGTTTGCTCACCGCAACGTCTACAAGAATCATAAGAAGGTGATCACATAACAATCCACTAGCGAGCTAATTGATACTGATAATAGAACCAATGTATTTTCTTTATGCCAGGACGTCCAGATGATTGTTATTTGCTGCAAAGAGAGAGACAGTATTAAAATACACTTCAAAGCTAGAATTATTAGTGAGGCTGTGATCAATCAGGGGCTCGTTGGTGGCGGTTATCTGTGGGGTCTTTGGCCCTCTCCTCCCCAGAGGTTCCTCGTGTTTACTTTTGGGATTGAGGTGTCACTCAGATAGATAGATCTGGAAACAGAGGGCGGGGGAGCAGAAAAACAGAAGCACTTTGAACTTAAAGCCCCTTGAGCTGCTTTGTCCTCATCAAGTCAACAAACTAAATTGGCTACAGAGCTTTATTCATGATCCCCTCACATCAATTCAAGAAACCTCATCAATGTCCACGGTGAGGCAGGAAGTATGTTCACATTACACACACACACATTGATGTTGCTCTGTTTCTGCAGACCCACTCCGAGGAGAGGCCCTTTCAGTGTGAGGAGTGCAAAGCTCTGTTCCGCACGCCCTTCTCTCTGCAGCGCCATCTACTCATCCACAATAGTAAGTATGACTACGAGGCTCTGAATCAAGTTTAAACACCATTCATATAAACACTGTGAGCACTCACATCCACTGAGGACATGGTTGCAAGTGAACACCAGAGGCATGACTGTAAGCAACCGAACAGCAAGGAGTTGTGATCGTCTACAAGCACACGTCATTGTTCCTAAACATCTCCATTTCTGCTCATCCAGGCTAAAAGGCATCCCTGGAGCTGTCAAACTAAAACATGTCCAACCTTAGCAGCTCTAGAACTCCAGAGAGGTTTGGATGCCAGACAGCGTTGATATCATTTCCAAATGATCTACAGTAGGATGGATGCAGACTGAGCATATGCACACAACAGTAAAGCAAAGCTGAAACCCATAGGCAGCAACAGTTAAACATGTACTTTTAGCTCACAGGAAATCAACTGGTATATCCCTTGATAACTAACCAATCAGCAACTAACATGACCGTCATGCTGAACCAATGTTATAGTGGAAGAGCCATTCTGTCAGAAAAGAGGGTTCTGCTTTGAAGCACTTGGGCACAGCTCTGGTTTAACGACTGATGATTGGCTGTTAAACAGTTTGGTACTAATAACATGCTGTGAGGTCAGAAGAGCTTGGTTCAACATAAGGTTGAGCTGGACTCAAGAGAACATGGCATAAGGACACAGTTACTTGCTCATCTAGAAGTATAACATCTTGATTATGAAATAATAATTAAGTACATAAATCCCTGTATCTTCAAATGTATTCATTCATTTATTGATGTGTTTCTGATTTGATTTTTTTTATGTATCATTTATCAATTGATCTCTGTTCCTGCATCTACTTTCCCTAGCATTTTTATGGCTTGCATACAGGAAGTAATTTGTTGTCCTTCATACTTGATATGTATAGGACATATCCATGACTATGACGTGTGTTTTAGGGGATAATAACACACTATGTTTTTATTGGCCTTCAATTCATCCCTTCCCCTGGGATATATCCCTCAACAATAAATACCATAAATCTATCAACCATCTCCTCCAGGAGACGGTACAGAGTGTACAGGTTGACCTAGGTGCTCTGACAGAGAGTGTCTCGTTGGACGGCTGAGTCGCAGTCAAGTCTCTGCAGCCCTGGTCCTCAAACTGAGCTAGATAACAAAGAGAATGCACAGCTCAAGGCATTTCCTGCCGCTGTCTCAGGAGACAGCCATGTAATACCAGGAGTTGTATTATGTATCAGGTTCTAGAGAGTATGTGGGGCGGGAGGATCAAGTGTGCGATTTCAGTGTTCTGCAGGTGAGAAAATAGACATGCCATTGAACAAGTGTGTCCGTCTTTGTGAGTTAATGTTAGGGCAGCATGTTAGCTATCTAGTGATCCGACCGCCAGGAGAAAATCAGTCACAGCTGTCGAGGAATATGCAGGTGAAATCACAAAATCAGATGGCCTTATCTTATCTTTGGGCATCATGATTATTTCTACACATGACTCGTACAACTAGAGAAGACTGATGTTGAACTTTGTTCAAGAAAATTCTGAATTCTAGAAAATATATCAAACTGCAAAATTGCCTTGAATCACTCCTACATGGTACATACGCTCCAAGTATAAACACATCTGTTGGTGTGAATGGTGGTCGCGTGTCATAAGACCTTCAGAAAAATCCTGTGTGTTTTTTAAAAAACAGACTAAAGGCCTGTTCCAAGTGACAATGAAATCTTTATGTGAGGGCATTGTTGACATGAGGTTATCAGTCAATGTCGCGACTTAATTAGAAACACAACGGACCTCAGCTTTGTTTAATTTTTAATTGAGCTGACCATCATCAGCCTTGGTAACATGAGAACAAGCGCAAGCTTCGTCACCACTCGCTCCCACCAAGCACTCATACAGTCTGAAACAGAATAATCTCCCTATAATGGAGCTTCTCTTCAACAATAGAGGCCGTTGTATGGAAGCAGAGAGCAGAGGCGAGAAGGAACATCAGGCTTCACTCTGTCCTAACTTACTGTCTGAGTACCGTCTGTCTGCTCTTTCAGTTCCTTTCAGGACAATTACTAATAAAATGGGACATATTTCCGTCCGTGCACATTAAACCCAACACACAGTTTATTGTCGAGAAGAAACATGGCAGGGCTGTTTTATGAAGTGTGCAGCTACAGACACACAATAAAAACGATTTTTGTTGACCAGACCTTTGTAACGACCATTGTTCGGAGTCGCCTGGCGCAGTGAGTCATCCCTCTTTTTGAGTTTTCCTGCCCACACAATTGCCCAGTTGAAAATGGGCTCCGCTCTTGCTGTGCGTGATGACTGCGTTTAGAGGCACAACAGTGGATAACTGGAAATGGCTCTCGCTTCTTGCTGCAGGTGAGAGGACGTTCAAGTGTGACCAGTGTGACGCCACCTTCAAGAGGAAGGACACGCTCAACGTGCATATCCAGGTGGTGCACGACGGCCACAAGAAGTATAAGTGCGACCTGTGCGAAAAGGCCTTCGTCACCCCGTCAGTCCTCAAGAGCCACAAGAAGGTGAACAAAAAGAACTTGGGCCAGACGACCTCAATCATAGGCGGAGATTGCGCGTCTGCTCAGGCTGTCATTTTTCTCCTGAAAATGAGTTCAAGCTAAATTGTTGCTGTCGTCATTTGGAATGTAGACAGAATTCCTACAGAATAACCCATGAAATGTGATTCTTAAAGTTACGTTGAAGTATCTGAAGTACATGTGACTTCAGATACTTATCAGCAGTACAGTAGCATGTATTGTGAACATTCTTCTTCTATTCTGTCGCATTCACCGTCTCATCATTGTGACGTAGCTAATATCTGGGATTGTCAGACTTGGTGGAGACATCCACCTTGACCGCTGCCGCACTTGAAGGTTTGGAAATCAATTGCTGTGTTGATTAGAAATGGCAGTTAGTCCATTAGCTCTGCAGGATTTCAAAGCCCCAAACAGATCTCAGTACAGATTATGAGCCTTAAATCTGACAACGTCCGGTGTGGTTATGGATCAAGATTGAAACCAAACAGCTTCTTGGCACAAGCCAAAAGAAAATTTTTCAGAACAGTAGGGCTGAAGACAGGAGTGTTTAACCGTCGCTCTGCTCATGGGGTCTGGAGGCTGCTGGGAGATCTGGCCCTGATCAAAGTCAGGTTGCAGAGGAGTCGACAACTTGCTGGCTGTGTTAACATGTGCAGAGTAACCCTGCTTTTGGCCATGCTGTTGTTGAAGTCTTATTTAACAGACACACTGATACCGTGCGATTGTCTCTGCTGACTTCACCTCGAATCAATCAGAAAAAGACAAACATCAGTTAAAGCCATTACTGATGGTATTCATTCATTCAAGTCTTAAATGCAAATGTAGCCACTGAGCCTCTGATCTTTCGCGGAGCGCGAAAAGAAAAACAAAAAAGAAGCTTTCATTGTTGCTGATGACGTTGCTAAACGTCTGGCGAAACAGACACTTTTCTTCTGTGGAATCATCTTCTGTCCTTTTCAAAGTCAAATCGATCTTTCATCTCTGTTTTTTGTAAACATCTGCATCACGACAGCTGTGGCTTTTGTTAAATGAAAGTAAATGCTGCACATCCAATGACCAGAACAGGCCGGAGTTACTCAAGTCTTGTGTTAAAGCCAATGCTTTTTCCCACATGAGTCTGGATTTGGGCTATATGAGAGGGCGTGTGTTAGCATGTATGTGCATGCATTGTTATGTTTTGAACCTTGTTTGAGATTCAGTCTCACCTCAGTGTTGAGCCAAAAGAATTCACAATGAATGAAAATTACAGGGTAGGATTTAACTAGTTACAGTCACACACTGTATTTAAGCATCCCAACTTTTTTTTTATAATAACAGATAACTGCTAATAAATTCCACTGTTGGTGAGTTGAAACAAAATGTTACCATATTAAATCCATAGTGTTCCCCCCTGCCTGTGTGTTTACGATGTCAAATAACTAATGAAAGTCTATCTGAGACATATGTGCTCACATAAGTGGATCTTGTTTGTGCAGGATTGTCTACTCTGGGAATGTGTTTGTGTGTGTGAGAGAGCGAGAGAGAGGGGTAGTGTGTGAGTGTGGACGGAGCCTTTGTAACACCCGAGGTGTCAGAGGGACACAGTGGGGTGATGGAGGGAAGGATGGGGGCCCAGCGAGGAGGTGTTCCTGTATTGTTGTACTGCTGTTGAAACTGTCACCCTGGGTTTGAGCCTTTCATACTCACGATTATTTTCGGGAATTTACAACGGGCCAGGAGGTGGAATTCAGACCGAACTTTTCAACAAGGAGAGAGCGAGGGAAATAGAAGAGAGAGATGGTTGGGGGGGGGGGGGGGTAGAATAGTTAGTACAGTTTCTCCACATGCTCCTCGTCCCTGTTTGCATGTGCGGCCCAGAGCTCTGCACACGAGGGGCTGTGTGCATGTGTGCACCCTGGCCTTTACTCTCCGGGGCTTTGGGTCCTGGCAAACCTGCATCATCTGTGTTCTTTGATCGTGCCTCCGGGGCGGCTTAGCGGATCCACTATCATGTCAACATGTGCATCTCCTTTTACCACTAGTTAGTGGTGCATTATGGGGAGGATAAAATGTTGTTTATTCTTTACCCAACCAGAGAGTGCTGTTAAGAGAATATACTAAACAGGCCACTTAAAGTGGAATGTAGATACTGGAGCTGGAACAAAAAAGGATCCAAAATCAGATTATGTTTGTCTGAAATGTTCTTTGAGGAGACAGAACGATGAAGCCTGATTTTCCATTTCTGATCAGTTTTCTGATGAGCGTGACATGGAAGTCCAGCGATCAAGTTCTACTTTATAATGTAGGAAGTGAGGATGAATGTTAAAAATGTTTTTCCTAACATCAACCATATGTCCATGTTTTCTTCCCCAGACACACACGGGGGAGAAGGAGAAGATCTGCCCTTACTGCGGACAAAAGTTTGCCAGCAATGGCACGCTAAGGGTCCACATCCGTAGCCACACAGGTTAGTGGTCTCAATCAGATTGTGGTTAAATTATAAAAATTCTTACAGTTAATTTAATTATTATCTCAAAAAAGTGTTTTTGTTTTGCGTTTACTTGTGTTGGTAGTAAATATGACATCACTGTTGTTAGTAGCTGACAGCAATGCACCAAATAATGTCACCATTAAACCAAGTGTGTCTTAGCCATAGACTGTACATAAAGAGGTCTTATCCTGGAATCCAGTCCAATCAGAGAGCTTATATTTATCGGTCTGGCCCCTCCTACCATTCAGGCTGATTTCTATCTGTCCTGAGGCCAATGAGGCCGCCCAACCATTTATCTAAAATGGGACGGGTTGGATAACAATGGCAGAGGAACAGCTATGAAGCATTTTTATTAACAACCAAAGTGGATAACTGGAGGTCTGCAGAGTCACCCATGGCCTCAGTGTTTGTGGAAGGGGACGTGAGGGCTTTTTCTAAAAGAAGAAAAACAGCCACTGCATGTTTGTTTTCTTTAATTATATTATTTAAATCAAAAATGTGGCCTTTCTGATGCCAGCCTGTTTCCTTCAGCTGTGAGATCAGATGTCACAGAACACTCAGAGTTTCACACAAAAATGACAGTGATTTACTGCAGATGCAGTTATTTAACAATGATCGACTAAATCCACACATCACTCTGTCTTTTTCTAGCTTCCATATCTCAAGAATAGTTAATTTAACCTTTGCCTCACACTTGTTATGTGTATTGTTATTGGAGAGCAGTGTTGAATTTGGACACAGGAAATGTTTGATGCTTATAAACTTTTTATAAACAGGAGTCCAGTGCTCTGTAGCAGCAGCAGCAGCAGCTGGGACTCATCAGCAGTGATGTTGTCAATCACAACAACATAGCCTTCACAACAACAGCAGCAACAACTCACTCTCCAGTTCAGGGTCCTTAGTTGAGCTCCCCCCTAACTGGGAATAAACAGGTGAAAAAAGGCTCTTTGTGCAGCTTCAGGGTTCTGTGGACAGATCACTCTTACAGCAACACTCACACGAAACAAGAAAATATTTTAAAATATAAAAATGTACAAGCAATTCAAATTATTTAACAACTGAAGAAACCTGTATAGAAAATGACTTAACTATTCCTTTAAAGCTTTATCAGTAGAGTGATGGTGAAACAACCCTCCTCCTCCTCCTCTTCCTCCTCCACTTTCTCCCTGTCTTATCTAAAGCAAGCGGAGGAAGAACATTCTAACATTTAATCCCAATGTGTTGCAGCTCCTCTTCAACGACACTTTGCACAGCCACAGAAATAGAGCTCTGAATGTTCATTAAACTGCCTTAAACTAGAAAGCGACACATTCCTGTGTGTTTCCTTACCAACAGACTGGTGCAGAGCTCTGGCACGGCCACACACACACTTCTTGGCCTCTAAACGTGTTCCATCACTCTTTTCATTCTCTCTGTCCCTCTGCCTGCTCTCGGTTGTCTCCTTGTTTCCCTCAGTCCCCCTTCATCTCTTTTTCCTTTTCTTTTCCCCATTTGTGGTGCTGTCTTTCTTGTTGGCCCTGCTTTTTTTTTTTTTTTAATTCAATACATCAGTTTCCTCTGGGGGGTTTCTGGCCACAGATACACTGTGTTCATCAATATGGCTGACCAAATCATGTATCCAGTCAGTCAGCTTCAATAGGGCCCTACACTTTAATTCACCAAATTAAAAATCATTCTCAGCCTAAATCATATTTGTAGCCTCTCAAACTCAGGTGTAAATGAGTGTGTTGGAATGTGTCTGTGCTGTTGAGCGATGCTGGGACAATGGTCCATTGACGAGGCCACCACACTTTGTCAACAGCGTCCTGTGTGTCCATGTGTACACGAGATGTGTATACGTGTGTTTTCCTACGTGTATGTGTGTGTGTGAAGGACACACCGACAGAAAGGGAGGACGTATAGCACTGCCAGCCGCGGCCCAGTCTGATTGTATTTATATAGAATAAACAAAAGCGAGGAATGCTGGGGGAGGGGTGGGAGCCGAGGGGACACCTCAAAGAAAGAAAGGAGCAAAGAGAGAAAAGACCACTCCAAGAAAGCATCCAGCCGGACGACCCTTGACCCTGACTGGCTGTAAATCTGTCCGCTGGTTCTATAGACTGAGCTTTTTTTGTTTGTTGTGGTTTTTGTGTGAGAGGAAAAAATCATCTTTGCTAAGCAGTGTGAGTCTTTCTCTCCGCGACAATCCTCACAAGACTCATCTTGTCCTCAAACAGCGGAGAGACTAATTTTTTGGGCACACACATCTTGTCATGTGACTCGGCGGTGGATGTGTAGAAGTGTGTGTGAGTCATAAAATAATATGGGGAACAGGTTGGAGGACCAAAGGCCACCAGCTGAGGTGAGGAGCTTTAAATCGACAGCTTCTCGAACCTGGACGCTTGATCGTGTTTGTCTTCCTGTTTCACAGGAACAGGTCAGCATTGATTATTTACCCGCTAAGCGTGGGGGACTTTGTCAGGATTCCTTGGAGATTTTCTTCCCCGATCATCTTACCATTAAACACTGCAGGCATTATGAGGGAACAGGCTTAAGTGTGAAATTGATTAAAGAGAAACCATCAGCTTTAAGCAGCTGGCATTACATGCACTGTATATTTGGCTGGGATTCTTTTTCTCATTTAATCTGTTACCACATCATGCTGAGCTCATACGAATAGTTGTAGCGTGGCCACGGAGGCAGGCGTCTTCTCTGAGAGCAGCCGGTATGAGTTCACCGTCGACCCATAAAATGTGAGCTGTCAAAAACTTGGATGAGGATGTCGAGGACGTTTCAGAGCTCAGTCGTCATGATGGATGTATCAATAATTTTCTAAATTGTTCTTTTTGGCCCCGTGATGGAGCAAATGTGTCCTCCTCCACATCAGAGCTCAATGAGAGCACTTTTTCCCACCCTGCCTGCCATGATGTGGTAAATAATCATAGCCGGGTCATGAGAGTTATTTGTGCCAAGGGAAATGTTGACAGAAACCAGTGCGTCGCTGTCATGCTGACATCATAGCACATGTCATGTTTGGGCATGATGAAAAGCGCAAGCCTACGAGCTAAGCTACAACAAATTGGTGTGGCATTTTAACCCTTAGTGCTAATTTGGTGTTTACGTTAGATACTGATTCTAGCCTCAACATTTAGACTTTTTCCACATGCTGACAAGGCACTGGGCCTCCAGTGTGTTTGCACATGTTCAGTAGTCAACAATGGAACATTTGTCATAAAGTTCTTCACGATCATCGTCGTAAGCAGCAAAGAAAAGCTGCGAATTTGGCAGGCAGGGACAGAGTAAAACAAAAAGCAGCAACAGCTGCGGGGATGGGGTTTAGTCAAGACGTTATGTGTTGAATTATCTGAGTGACGCTGATTGAAATGGGCTGAGGGAAACACAGAAAGCAATAAATCTGAAAACAGAGAAAACATCCAAATGGTTTTAAAAGGTCACTTAAGAAATTTAGTGCAACCTCCATAAACTTGGGAGACAATGAGTAAATATTTTTAAAACTGAATATAGAGTATTGCGTTCTTACATACAGCCCCTCCTGAATGTCCGCAGATTATCACTCATCTTAAAGCAGATTTTCTGGACTCTACATTTCCCATAATGCAACGGAATAATGTCATTCAGCAAAATCACCCCTCCCAAATGAATGTCAATCTCTTTCAAATGTATATTGCCCCCACTCTAATAATAAATCTGTGTAAGCTGAGATAATGTTGATGTGGGCGTTTTATGTCATTCTTTATAAGCTCCATACACAGGGAAGGGAGGGAATTATACTCTGGGTGTTAATCTTTACAAGCAGTGGCGTGCTTCTTTAGTAGAGTGTACACAACAGAAAGAGCCCGACACTGGTGACTATAAGTATGTGTAAGTGATGTGAAGCTTTTTAACATAAATGCTGAAATTTAAACCTAATCACTTAGCTCTTAGCTTAACGGCCTTTCTGGCAAACCAAAAGTCAAGGTGCATTTTTTTTTTGTTGTGTATTTAACACTGAATTGTGTTACATCATTCTGCCTCTGGCTCTGACCTTTGTCGAAACATGACTCTCAATGAGATGATTATCGATAATCGGTTCCTAATAGTCACTACTCTTCAAGAACAAAACACTTGAAAGATCATGGTGTCATTTATTAAAGTAATTACACTCAGTCTTATTTTTTGATCTTTTACAAAGCGTCTTTAGCAACAAAACAACTGTCCTCACACGGACATCTGGCAGGAGCCTGGACTCACTGAACCTGCTTAGGTTCAGACCCTTTTGTTTGTCTCGACCTCTCGACTGTGGCCATGGTTACAATCCTGTAAAGCAAAATCACTGTGTGCTGAATTATTGTCTGCCCCTGCGATGAGCGGAGCCTCGATGCCGGAGCTTGAGCTATTTTTTCTGGGTGCGGTGCAGATGCTTCACTTGAACTGAGGATTGTGCTTTGAGACACGTCAGGTTCAGATCGGCTGCACGTGTGGCAGGGCTCGGGCACGGACTTGTCTGATGCAGGCGCGTTTCGGGGAATTGCTTGAGGAAGTGGCGAAATCGAGTGAGACCCCGGCCGTAACGGAAAGGTCAAGTGTAAAAGTTGTTGGGCGGTCCTACAGCTCATCAAAGACAATCGCCTATCATCCCCAACACGCTCATATCACGTTACCTCTGTGGCCCCTGTCGGCATGTGGCACAGGGCGGAGAGCGGAGGGCCACTGTCTGGCTGCACTGGAGGAGGCCAGGAATTAATTTCTGATGGGCCACACTAATGTCTTTCAGACCGGAGCCCCAAAGCTACAAAGCATTCTCCATAACACAAAATGCCGCGCGGCAGGCGAAAAGAGACGAAGCCGACCATCTGCTGACCAGACACACGGCCGTGCGCACACATACAACACACAAGGGGTGCCAAACGGATCGATTAGCAGACAAGAAGTGTGAGGGCCACAGCGGGGGGGGGGGGGTGGGGGGGGAGGGGGGGAGAAACCCGGGGTCAAAGAGATGGTGTACTGTTTCAGCACATGCTAAATCAGTTACCATCTCCACACACATAAAGCCCTGGCTCAGTGCTGCAGCCACCCCTCATAATCCCCAAACAATCTGGCTCAATCTGGAGAATAAGTGGAGGGTCTCCAGTTACAGTAACACTCAGCAGAACAGACACCAGGTCTCTAGCGCCAATAACACAGAGCAGTGTTGCAGGACTGTTACTACTTAGGTTCCTAAGTAGCATTTGTTTATTTCCTGATTTGCTGAGGGATTGAGTTGCTCCTGTTTTATGCCGAGCAGGTTGAATCAGTGGAAATGCAGTTTGGAGCTGGAACTATTAATCCATGTATTTTGAAATATCAAATGCCATCATTTTCTCCGTTTGCATTTTCCAGATGAGCCACACATGTCCAGAACCAGAGAGTGTATAGGTTAAGTAGGTGAATTAGCTTGTACTTATTACACTGGCTCTTTTGTTAGCAGGGTGTGGTTGTCTGCGCTGTGTATCCACTGACAATAGCCAGCTCCTGGGAGGGATGGGATCCAAGCCGCAGAAGTACATTGGCACACTTTGCTCTGATGCTATTAGCCCACTAATGCCTTCTCCAGGGCTCCCCAAGGCTAACGCTGAGCCTTAACCTGATACCACACATGCTACATAAGACGCGGGCCTCGCTCTTCTCCGTTTCAAAACACATCTGGGATTCAGATTCTACTGTTTGTCAACAAAAGGCCTCCCAGGGGCTGAAGCTGCACAGAGGAGAATTTTGGGACAGAGCTGGTGCCTCATGCATGTTTCAGTATGTGTAATCAGTGCACATAGGTCAAGTTAACCCCTCATAAGGCAACGCGACGTTTCACATTTATCACTCTGTGCCACAGAGACACAGGCTTTAAGTGATATGAAGGAGAAAAAAAAGCGAGTATGAGTCAAGTGTAAAGAAATTTGAATAAAATATGATCTCACAATCATATGGTGCAGTGGTACAATTATGACTTTCCAGGCGGGAATACAAACAGTAACCAGTATTTAAATGTCCAAGTACATTCACAACATGAAAAGCAGCAGCATTTACTGCCAAGATAAATGTCTGAATGTCCAGGAACACACATTTTCACTTCATAACTTGTAATCATATACGTAAGATTGACGTAAGAGTAACTTAAAACCTCAATCACTCCTTCACATCTTCAATGTTCAATCATCGCAGAACTGTTCCTCCAGCACAGTCGTGTTTATAGCCGTGCGCTGATATTACCCTTCTCACATATTCCCAGGATGGATTTTATGATTTAATAAGCATCTTTGCATTTTGAATCCCAGGGAAACACAGCTAATTAACCTTATTACTTAAAGGGGCAAAACATCTCCCCTATCAATAAAGCGACTCGCTTGCCTGTTCAGCAATTAGCCGCTAAAGAGAGATTACGTTTCCAAGACGCAGATGCAAAAAGAGATCGTTGCAGTGAAGGGATAGAGACGAATGTCTAGCTGTAGGTGTCCATTTTTGGCAGCGACTCATTAAATTTTACTGTGTTCACTTGCAGGCATACTGCATTTATAGATTCATAGGAGACTTATACCTAATATCATTTGATTTGCTGCGATATTTTGACTCTTTCAGACACAGGACACGTACTTAGTTTGCATTAGATTCCTGATTAATGGCGCAGCTTTGAAATAAATTGCGCAATCATTGAAGCCAGAGTTTTTTCTTTTCCTTGTCCGTTTCTTATTGTATTTTCCCTCTGAAGCTATAATTTCAGTGCCGTTATATAGGTTACCTCATATCTCCTCTATAGATAAGTAATCAACTGTGGTCTTCCTATCTGGCCCGTGGATCAGGCCGAGGTAAACAGATCCATATGTCAGCGGACTGGTTGACTGACAGCCTGTCACTTCCTCTTTGTCATCAGCAATGTGTCCTCTGATAGGATCGGCAGGAGTTGCGCTGGACTGCCTTTGATCCAACTGGGATAAGCCGCTTCGCCTCTGATGTGCTCCTAAACTGTTGGCCAGTTGTAGCTCAGATATCGAGCAGTGAATTGCAGCCAGCATCTGAAGTGGAAAGTCAGAGTGGATCGGAGATGACGGGCCTGAGTGAATGATACCAGGTCTAACAGTAGTCAGGTCAGATCCACATCATAAAAGAGCATTTGACAGAAAGGGACAAGAACATCCCCCTATCACACATCTGAGGCGGAACAAAGTCAGGCTATATGATTGCTGGCTTTTTAAATTATTTTTTGGATTGCACCAGCATACTAAACATACTGGAAGGTGTGGGTCAGGGGCTGAGGAAGAACTTGTATAAAGAATTGCATGGCCTCATGTGCACTCGTGTCTGTTGCTCCACAGGTGAGCGTCCGTACCAGTGCCCTTACTGTGACAAAGCATTCAGCAAGAACGATGGCCTGAAGATGCACATCCGCACACACACTCGTGTAAGTCTCAGTCTTTTCTATGCAACTGTTCATAATGCCTGAGTGTGTGAATGCTATTATTGATTGGTTTACTGTGCTGTATGTATAATTTAAAGTTTATAAGATGCATATTGATGGTTGATGGGCATCAAATCATCACTGGTCAACTGTCACAGCCATTAGTTTCCAGCATCCTGCATACAGCCGTTATTTCAAATCCGTGAATCACAGCAGGTGTCTCTGCATGTCACAGAAGGGAAAACACTGTTTAATAAAATGAATGTTGAACATGCTGTTATCCATAATGTGATCAGTGCTTATCCTACTGTGACAAGGCAGAATGTCTGCTGTGAATAACAACTAATTACCCTGCTTTTAATGTTTTATCACATTACACAATACTAAATTACCTCTGCCTGGTTATTTTTAAAAGCATTTATCAAACATAAAAAGAGAAAATACAAACAACGCAATTAAAAATGTCAGTGAATTAATAAAATAAACCAACAGAACAAACAGAAATATAAACAATCAAGTAACAACATGAGTTAACTGTTCACACTATACACCGACAGATCAGTGTAACAGACAGAGAAAGAGGCTCTGGTGTCCCACTGAGTTTATCACAAGGTATCGGAGTTCTGTTAAGTCTCTGTCTGAATTGCAGAGGTCACACGAAGCATACGTGTCTCCTCTGGGTCTAACATCTGTGACACTCCCTTCCCGTCATTCCCTCACTTGGAGATTCTTTCATCAATCGTGTAAAAACCTACAGACTGAAGAGAAATTAGATCACCTCCAACTCAAGGTTAATGGCTTCTCACCTTCCCAGTTTGATTTTTTTTTTTTTAAACAGAGCACAGCTGACTCCATGGTCAACAGCTGACTGTGTGGCATTGCAAATGTGGCCTGGAACTGTGAATGTAAAGTGATTCAGCCTGCAGGGTGGAGAAAAGGAAAGTACGTGTCTAATGAGGTTATATCCTGTTGGGACACTGCTCATTTTCCTGCGTCACTTCTGGACCCACTGATGTTCTCCACGAAAGCAACACTTTCCATGAGCGCTCTTTGAGCATCTGGACGCGCATGTGACCGTTACTTTTGATAAATGACACTTAATATATGTTTCATCATAGATTTCTATCATCAATTCCTGCAGCTCTGACTCTGACCGTCGGGTCTGACAGCACTGTTCATTTCAAAGATTTGTCCTCTCTTAATGTTGTCCAGAGCACAGCGCTCTGCCGTTACAGTGCGTTGATAACAAAGGCTTCCTGCCCAGGTTGACGTCCCTCAGTGGAAACAGACAGGTATAATTTCCTCGTGACCTGCAGATTAAACTGACTGATGTTTGGGCCCTAATGTTCCCAGATCTGCCTTCACTCACAACACTCTGAAATATGGACTGAACAGTTACAAACAGCAGAGCCCGATGATGTCACTGCTGAAATAACCAACGTCGTTTGGCTGCAGCTCACTGTTAATGTACAGACAATTTGAGATGGATGTGTTTGAATGTTTATACCAGAAACCTCTGGCATATAAAATGGAACTTGGAAGCCGATATGAACGCTTGTTACTTTGGATACTGAACAGTTATTATGTTATTGTTTTGATCGCTAGTGTAATGGATACAACCTTTGGACCGGGAAGCTTTGAAAGTTAAAACGTCAAATAGAAATCTCATTTGTTGGATTGCATTCAAACTCAACTCCTGTAACGACCATTCAAACATCATGCTACAGGTGACTAAGATTAGTTTTAAAGGTCATGCTACTGTAATATATCACAGAAATATATTGAATCATAATTCAAAAGGAAGCCAACAGCCTTATTGTTGTTCACAATTTTTTTACATTATTTGGCATAAAAAACATTTAATTATCAAACAAGGACGTACAACAAAATCTTGTAACGCATTTTCCTACTTTGCAAGAGCAAAAGCCGGCTGCGACATCTGGTCATTTTCCTAAAAGCAATTAATGAGAATTTTCAGGACAGGAAAGGTAAATATTTGTTCAGCCATTTAATGCGGAAGCAGCTGATGTTGCCCTGTTAACTCTAACAGTGAAGGGTGCAAAGCAACAACAAGCCCAAAGCTCCAGTAACAGCCTGCCCCTGCCCAGGTTCAATATAGTGAGGGTTCATCCTGAGACATACAGTCAAGTTCAAACAAACTGGGCCTGTTAGCAGATGGAAATCTGGAAAATCAACTGCGACATCATCATCACTAGATTAAGGTGAAATATGTGCTCACTAATTGAGCCCCCTGTGGCCCCTTATACAATCCAATTGGCCTTTGAAATAAAAAGGTCCCCCAGCCCTCCATAGTAGAGACATTTCAGTGACGACAAAAAAAAGATAACTCTGCCTCTTAATCAAAGCCAAAGTATCTCTGTCGTCAAAGTCTTTAAGATTCCTCCCCTGGGGACCATGAATGCCAGAGGTAAGCTTCATTTCGATATATATTGAATATTTTTTGAGATTATTTCAATTTGGATTAGCGATGCTACTAACTTGTCTCACCCACTATGAGGTGTTCAGCTGAAGCCTGAGTGCAAATATCCCAGTATTGAACGTGACACGTGACATGACAGGCTCCTTTAGAGTAAACAAACAACAGTCAGTCTTTGTATTTATAGAAGTGCTCTTTGCAGAGAGTGGTCAGATTCAGAGGAACGTTCAGGTCAAAGGTCAGAGGGTTAGCAGCTGCTCAAGAGTGAGGTCACCAGGTACAGATGTTCAATGTTACCAAGGTCACAGTGATGCATTCTGGGCCTCCTACATCACCTAAGTCCATCCATGTGTTTCCTGACCTGTAAAATCTGATCCCACAGAGTTTTTGTTTTTCATATAACAAGAACCAAGAAGTGATATTCAGTAAAGCAGGAGACTGAAGTGGACATTTGTACTCATAGCCCGACACACACACACACACAGCTTCTCCTCCATTGTTCCCTTTTAGTCTGTCACACACAAACAGTTGCATACTTGAAGTCGCTCTCACACATGTACCCCGCTCACATGCGCACATGCAGTGAACCTGATCTTTACCTCCTTTTGTATCCTGTGTCACTGGGCACTCCTTGCCCCGCCCACATGATAGCGCCTTTCCCAGGACCCTTACTTCCTGCATTCACCCCGTTCCCATGACAACTAAGCTTTAAATGGGCAGAGCGTTCGCTATCAGCCAGACTTGTCAAAAACAGCTCCACAAAGAGTAACACTGGCAATCGGCAGCTCGCCGCTATCTTCACCCTTCTTATTTCTCCGCCAGTCTTTAGGTGTTGCCACTGTTTCCCCTTTTTCCCCACCCAGCACTCAAGCACATGCACACACACATATTTGGAGAATTTTGGGGGGAAAAAACCACACCCGCAGTGAGATATCTGCCTTGACTGACAGTGCGGCAGGCCTCTGAAACGCATGGAGGAAATGTTCTCTGGTAAACTGATGAGGTGTGGAGACAGTGGAGTGATACTATACAGCCCCAGAGTGCCAGCGCTCTGATACACGTTCAAAGGGATCCTCGGTGCCGTGTTTTCCTTGCTCTTTTGTGGAATCCATGTGTTTTTGATGGGCCCTACGCCGGTCATTTCCTCTCGACTGCAGGGGCTGCACAATCTTTCATTTCACATCTTCAGAAACTCACAGGGAGAGAACACCGGGGTGTGAGGCAAGAAGGTATCAGTGTGTGAAAATGAACACGTGTGTGACAGTTACAGGCATATTTCCAGATCTGTGTGTGTCTGTTGGTTTTTTGGTGTGAGTGCTTGCGTGTGAGTGTGTAGATCGCCACACTTTCTTCCTCCAGGTTTTGTCCATATGTGGCCGGACTGAGAAAGCAGTGTTTTATGTATTGTTCCACCGCACCCTGACGGACGGGGTGCCTTCTTTAAAACGTGTTATGTCTGCGTGTCACTGCAGGAGAAGCCGTATAAATGCAGCGAGTGTAACAAAGCCTTCAGCCAGAAAAGAGGACTTGATGAACACATGAGGACACACACAGGAGAGAAACCTTTCCAGTGTGATGTAAGTATCTACCTGCCTCCACTGCACCCCAAAGCCAAGCTGCCCTCCCTTGGTTCCCACTCCTATCTGTGTGTGTGTGTGTGTGTATGTGTTTGTGGGCCCTGGCACCAGGCGAGATGTTGGAAAGATTTGGGGGAGCTGCTGCTGCTCAGTGAGAGGCAGATACTGATCTTGTTGCTCTGGAGGGGCCGAGTGGGCTGATCTCACATAAACACATTGAGAGGATCACAGGGAGAAATTGCCCTCTGTTTATAATACCGTAGGAGTAATAATTATTCTCAGAGACAGTGGAGGGAACAGACAGAAGATGTTCTGAACAAACTCATTACTGTGTTTTGAGGCCATTTGTGAAAATTGGAAACATGGGGCAGCTTATATGATATTTTCTGTTTCTTTTTTTCTTATTAAACTGGGCCACATCTTAGAATTTTTTTTACATTTAAAATGCTATGAAATTCTATTCCACCCTGAAAAAAATCCTTTGATGTTATAGATTATTTTAAAGCCCAAAGATCTGTTCCCACAAGCTACCGCAAAGGATTCTGGGCAGTAGACATACTTAAAGTACTCCTTTTTCTCAGAATCACATCGCAGTCAATTTTACTACTAGACATATTTTATATTTTGCGTAACTTGAGCCCTGTGGTGGATATCGGTCATTATGGGTGAATAAATGTCCCTGAAGGTTCCTTGTTAGGTTCCATCCATCAAAGTCATCCAGTCATAGTGGAGACAGTGTAAGAAAATGTCTGTTTGGTCATGAACTTAATCCTAGAAAACAAATATTCCTGATTTAATAAATCCCTCACTTAACTCTCAGATATTAATTTGAGCTGCAACACTCACACAGTTTGCCTTAATCTGCGGCATCCCCCTCCAGCTCCTAACCACAACGTGCTCCCATATCTGTGGAGAATCATCTGTAGTTGTTGTTTAAGACCACAGGATCAGTATCCCATTCACTGTCAGCGAAGCGTCCCCAGAAAGTGTCTCCCAGCGACATCCAACATTCATCTGGATGTTCATGTAAATAATTCCACGCTAAACTGTTAAAGAGAATAGAAAGAACATGTGGGTTGTATTTTGGTGTGTATTCTGTGTCGGACTACAGGGTCACTCTGTTCCAGGAAGGACTGGTAGATGAGCTGGAGGGGCCCTGTAAGCAGCGTCTGTCATAACAGCATTAAAAATGTTGCAGAAGCATCCAGGAACATCTGGGCTACAAAGAGACATGGACGCCCACTTTTATCAGCCTCTTCCCGCTGTTTCCCCTCACATCATCCAAAATATTTCACTGACACTTGATCAGATTTGTAAACTGTTGAGCTATGTTCCATTCCGCTTGAATCGCCAAGCCAGAACACGATCACACATCAATACGAGCCCGTGTCACATGATAGACCTTCGACACGGTGCTATGTCGGGGCTTTGGCTGCTTTCATTCATAGCGACGGCCTTCCTGCCTGCAGATGTAAACTGTCTGAGATTTTCTGAATGTAATTCATAGCCCTGAAGTTCCTCACAGATGGAACGAGGAGGACACATGCTGGGATTCTTGAAGCAGTGCGTTAAACTGCGGCTGAACGCCAGCCAGTGGTGGATTATAGTGATTGATGGAGGAAGATGGAGTCATTTGTACAGTGTGAAATGGCTCATTTATGATGGATGTTAAGTTGTGTGCACCCCCGCCCCCACCCCCCCCTGACTGGTGGATTTCTGATGCAGAGTAGAGTGATTTGTCCCCTCGCTGGTGCTACACAGTACAAGTAAATAAACAAGTTCAGGGGTCAAATAAATATAGTTTAATTGTATCTATTAAAGTCCTGTACTTTTTTTTGTTTATTTTGTAGGTGTGTGACCTGTCATTCAGCTTGAAGAAGATGCTCAGCAGACACAAGCTGACGCACAACCCTAACCGGCCCATGGCGGAGTGCCAGCTGTGCCATAAGAAGTTCACCAGGAACGACTACCTCAAAGTACACATGGAGAATGTCCACGGGGAAACAGAAAGCTAGAGGCAATTATTGAAACACTGGCTGAAAGCTTAAGATATTTGATTCCAGAGATAAAGTTCAGTCTTCGTGGTCTGGCCTTTCCATGCGGTATACACAGATGGATAGATAGCAGGAGCGCTGTTATTGAACATACATACATGTAGGATATGGAAAACATTAGGGGCAGCGTTTTGACGTCCAAACAGGGACTGTGTATTCGCAGTTTTTCTTTTGACGAGCTGTTTTTGAACAAACAAAATTCCAGATATGTTTGATCTGCCTCCAAATCGCTGCGTCTGCTCGCAGGGGAAATGAAACGTCTGACATTTCACTCACAGTTTCGTCTGATTTGGGACCAGTGTTACTGTTGGTACGGCCGCACCCTGACCTCCCTCACTGTAGCATTTACTGAGGACCTTACTGTAGATCTGTGGCCAGTCACCGAGCTAAGAGAAAAGAAAACAATCATGCATATTTCAGTGCACTTTTTTTTTCCAGTTTGTCTGTTCATTTTAAACGTGTTTACATCTCTGACATCTTACAGCTGTTCTCTTGTGTTCAAACATATTTACTGTTGACATCCTGTTAGCCCCGGAGCGTACTGTCCAGACATGTTGCTCTGTTTATGATCTGAAAATATCAACGTTTTGATGTTTTGGAGAGGGAGACGTCTGAAGACAGCATCGATGTATGAAACAGCTTGGATAAATGTTTTATGTACATGGAAGTTAGAAAGGACAAGCAAACTGTTCAGGCTTCTCTTCAAATAAAGACTGAGGGCTTCATGTTTGTCACACCCTCTGACCGATGATGGGAACTGAAGGTTTTGTGTATCGGACCTGCTTAGTCGTATAAATTATAATTGTGTGGGAAACTGTGCCTGAAGTGCAGAGATGTAACGCGGGAACAGAGAGAAAATCCAAAGTACTGTTTCTTGACGTTTAGTGGTGAATTGTGGAGTGTTTCTGTTTGAATGTTCTGGGGACATCAGGCCTTACGGCGTGAGTTTACATTATTTTTTAAGACTGATGTCTCAGCTCCTTCCACAGAGGTTTAGTTCTGTCCTGTTCTGTCTCCTCCGCCTTCATTTGCCTCTTCATTCACTGCCCATTTGATGAGTCCCTGCTTCTCCAGCTGTTTATTCTGCATCTGTAGACTGTGAATTGTCACTTCACACGTTTGTATTTTGAAATGTATAAAACCTCATCACCTACCAAGCATTCATTTCCTCCTCTTGTTCTAATTATGTGTTTGGGAACTGTTGACGTTGGCAGAGTCCTGGGAGTGAAGGCTAATTAAGGCCTTTTTTTTTTTTTTTTTCTTGAGGCCACAGCCACCATTCGCCTGATCTCTGATCTGTGAAGCCGCACACTAAAGAGCGCCTCTGATGGTTTCTCTCTGTGGATGCGGCGACTCTTTCTCACGTCCGTCCCCTGCAGAGACTCTGGCATGTCAGGATTCTGATTCTGGGAGAGTTTCACGGAGTGGGAGAGCTGCAAGTCGTTCTCATCGTCGCTCTGAGACGTTTGTCAGAACGGCTGCTGTTGGAACCCAATAAATCTTGCCATGTGTGGCTTTGGTTTCCTGAAAACACATAACTGCTACAATATGTCTTTCCTCGCGTCTCTGAGCGTGCACTGTTTTTTTAAACAATTAACTAATGTCTGTGATTCGTGTTGGATTAAGTTCTGGCTTCGTGGCTCTAGGGCGCAGGAATCAGAAACTGTGCTCCTGTCAGCTGCTGTCAGGCGTCCTTAGAAGCATGGTTTAGCAGCGACCGGGTTATCCCGCTCTCCCACTGGCGTCGGGTTCACTGCGTGGCCGTGCCGGGCGTGGCTCCGGCCACCGGGCCCCGCTGGGTCCCCGCTGCCCTCTGAGCTTGTGCCTCCCACCGCCTGCTCTTTAGTGGTGAGGCCTCTGAGCCATACTGACGCACTCTCAGATACAGGGGCTTTTATATGGCATCATGTAAACAGTAGTAGTTGTAGGGATTTCCAGCAGTGGAAAGTAACTGTCAGCCACGTGTCTTTCGCACAGGTCAGCCTGGCTGCTGGGCCATGTCCCCTGTGACGACGCCTCCCTTCTCTCGCCGTCCATGTCTCCGCTTCTCTGTTTTTGTCTCACAACATTTCGGTTTTCTCGTGGGATTTTCCCCAGTGACCCAATGATCTTGTCTTCTCCCCTTCAATCAATTCTTTCCCGTGTGTATCCCTGCCTGCATGCATCTCTCTCCCTCCATTCCTACTGGGTGTATCATGCCAAAGCTCCCCGTCAATGTGTTTCTAATTACATGTTTTTACTGGAAGCCCCAGTTTCCTGTGTTGCCTCCCCGCTTGTGATTGTGGCCAAACTGGGCCCCGGCGAACGTCCGCAGAGCCGAACGCCGGCCACGCCCACTTTACAGGAGTATCATTACCACCCCTGACCGGCTTTATGGCGAACCGCTGTCACGTTAGGAATGACACAGGCACACTTGTCTGACCTCTGTGTTTGGGTAACGTTGCCGTGGCAACAGGTAGCCTTTCCGTCCACTTCCTTTGTGCACAGTAATGAGGAATGCGTGCGCCCAGGGAGCAGTGCCATCCAGAATAATTTAATACGAGCGGGCAGGGTGTGTTCGGGTATTCTGGGTCAGTGATGGACATTCTCTCAAAGCCACATTTCCATGGAAACAGACTGTGGAACCTGAGCACCTACAGATCCTTGACACTGAAACCCAACGAAAGGTCAAATGCTTGAGCCACAGGGCTTAAACCACAGGCCGGCTGGTCTCTCTCACACACACACACACGCCATTCCCGTCTGCTATTTCTGACTGACAAGATGGTTCTAATTTAATCGTCAGACATCACTCCAGGCAAGAGAGTGGTGTATCAGGTCAGGTGGACAGGAATTACTTCATTAGGAGGAAATTAGTAGAGGAGCTATCATTACGCTGCACACAGCACATCCCAACCCCCACACATTTTCTATCTGTCATACATATCTGAAATTTATAAAGTCCTGTGACTTTCCTCTTTTGCCACAACATCAACAGCCCAAAGCGCAAAGCTCTGTTCTGGCATCACTGAATTTCTCTTGACTTGGATCTTGTTCTGTGGCATTTAGGGACCAAGTCAGCTCCTTGTCATGTTCCTCCGACCATGGAACCAGGCCTGCTGTGAGGCAGGGTGCATCGCCGTGCTGGAAGAGGCCCCGGCGACCGCAGCCATGAAAGGGAGCTCGCTCTCCAACGATGTTTAGATATGTCGGCGTGTGTCAAAAGTTCAGAAATGGGCTCTAGAGAGAGTTTGGACGGTTCTGTCGGGCTGCATGTTTACTGTTCACATGAAGAACACAGCAGGAGATCGTCGGGGTCAGATGCATTCGCATCAACAGGGAAGTCTCTGTAGTGTCGAGTGTAGTAGAGAGTAGAAAGAGAGAGAGGACACAGTGTATAACTTCTGCTGGGGATGACTAGTCTTTCTGTTTACACATAATTCCAGCATAAATAAACAGCTATAGTTTACAGCTCAGCTATTTGATTTGTTTTATATTGATAATGAATACTTGCATTTCAGGATTTCTGAAAACAACTCGAGGAACGTCCACATGCCAGGACTCATTGTTTCCCAGCAGAATGTTGCTCAAAGCATCACACTGCCTGTCTCAGCTCGCCCTCTTCCCACAATGCACCTTGGTCTTCCCTCACATAAACAATGCCGCATCTACACAGAAAAACTACAGATGTGCTGCCCGATGTATCCCAGAATACACCAGGTGGTGATGTAAAGAGATCATCCGTGTTGTTTTCTTTTACCCGTTATTGTTTTTCTGTTGTGGCTGATCGATGTATATTGATTTAAACTGTCTCCAGGAAAATAACCACATGCGGGGCACCGGGTCACAATGGTGAGAGCTTGACAATGCACAGAGGGTAGGAACAGGCCAGGAAACGCTTCAGAGGAATGATGGAGAATTGTCTCCTCTTCCCACTTTTGTCCTCTTTGGGAGGTTTCCAGTAAACAACAATGTTTTTCTGTGAAGAAATACAGGAGATGACGAAAGCCACTGACAGGACACGGAGTCTCGCTCTGAGCGCATTAAAGACATCAGTCAGTGTGGCGTCCTCCTCAGGAGCCGCGGCGTTGGTCCATTCTGTCAGCACGGTGTTTCTGTGCGCTATCACTCCTCGGGGCTGTCCTCACCTATGACGCAGTGCGCCTTCGTGCGGCTGAGGAGCAGAGAGCGAGGCAGATGAGGTGGGCCTTTTACCACGTGCGCGGGATGGAAAGAAGCGACGCTGACGCCGCGCTCGGGCTCAGCCGGGGGAGGCAGAAGTTCAACTTGGCAGAGAACACGCAACAGAAAATCCAATAAGATTCCAACCTTTGCCACGGTTCAGTGTGACCCGCAAAAGAGGGAATGTCTGTGATGAGCTGCCAGAACGCGAATTCATGCCATTCTCCTTATTGAATGTTTGAGGACAGTGTGTAAGAGGCCGCCTCTCCTGCAGCCACGCTCGGCTGTCTGCCGCTATCTCCCTGCTGCTCAGAGATTTATTGTGAGGTGATTAGCGATGACAGAGAGGACTCTGCCGCTCTAGCCAAAACATTCGCACAAATGTGACGAAAGATGCGCCGTAATTCCTCTCTTTTGTCTCCGGTCAGACCGTTGTTCATCCTCCCCCCTCCGGGTGCTGTTATTGTCTCAGCCCCCCTCTTTATCTTCTCCGTTCTGGGAGACCTGGTGTTACGCGCACGCTCCCGACACAAATAACTACACACTCTGGACACACACTGGAGAAACAGGGTGAGGAACATTCAAGAGACCCAAGCAGAGGGAAGCAAAACTGTTTGGCTGAGCTGGTTTGGAGAAAAATGGGAAATATTTTCCTATTTAATTGATATATGTGGAACAGCAGTGAGCAATCTGTGGAATTAAATCAACCAGTGACATAACATTGGTCTCATTGTCCCCACTCAAGCTACATTTCTGTTTTGAATTTTGTACCATGTTTGAAATTGAGTCCTGTGTGAGTTTGGAGAAACCAAATACCACAGCCAGGGTCTGTTTCCTGTCAGAGCCGCTGGAGAAGCAGCACTGAGATACACACCTTTCATGTGCTGATTTGGGTTTCGCTCCAATGAACAGTCTCACAGCAAACGCACACGCACACACACACACACACACACACACACACAGAGTCAAACACACACAAGGACGTAAACTTCACAGAAAAAGGCCTCCAGTGTCTGCAGCTCCTTCTGAAAAGTGTGAGGTGGGACCGGGATTCCTTTCTGGGTTCTGTGAATTAGCCACGCTGAACTTGTTAACCTAGACCACACACACACACACACACACACACACACACACACACACACACACATACACACACAGACTCATGCACTGAATGACAATTTCCTCCCACCATACAGGAGCATCATGTGAGTGAACAGCTGCCCACACCAAAACACATCTATCTTCCACAGGAAGTTATTGGTCAAACACATGCAATGAATCTGTTGTTCATGTCTTGTTGACCGTGACCATATCTGTCTGCCCTTCACTCACACACACACACACACAACCCACACAATATAAACATACACCTGAAAGAATTAGGTGTTTGTGTGTTCAGTCACTCTCACTCACAGAGGATAGACCCAAGGTCATGGGCCTGTCATATAAAGGAAGACTGGTTCGCTCACACACACACATTTGGTTTCGGTGCCGTGTGCAACATGAATGCTCTGTAGCTGTATCACATGTAACATGCACACGTGCATCTACCTACTGCTTGCACAGCCATCTGTCGGAGTGAGTCAGAATGAGCTGCGGCGCATCAGCACAGGAGAGGAGAACAGAACATTTTGAACTGGTTCAGATCAGATAAGAACAGAACATGTTTGCCGCATAGAGTAATGGTGGACCTCATGTGAGGGAGATTTCAGGTCTGGAGTAAATATGAATATCCAATTAGCCACCCTGCAGGTGTAGTTCACTCACAGAGGAGGTGGAGCCTGTCGTGCTGTCGTGCTTTTCTTAGTGAAAAAAAAAAGGGCAGCACATATGTGCAACATCAGACAATTTCCTACCTCTGGGCTGTCATCAGAAGCCAATGATTTATTGGGCAGCGTGTTCGTGCTCACTTGTTGGAGAGATGATAAAATAAGGAAGTGCAGATACCTGCTCCCCGAGCGGTGCTCTGTGAGACATCAGCCTTGATCCCATAACTCCAGGAGCCCAGCCCTGTCACGCTGAAGAATGACTGAGTCTGACCCGGGTTATGGAGTAGTCAGGGCCTCCAGATTCTTATAAATTACACCCTTGTTATAAATAAGACCTTGTCCACAGAGCCAAACAGGGAGAAGAGCTGGTGCAATCTGGCTTCTGTTCACTTCGGTGAAAATCCGAGAAGCACAGAGAATATTGTTTCTGTCTGCAGACACGGGCAGGAAGTGCTACCAAATCTTAAAGAAAAGAAAATAAACGCTGTATCGTGATTTGAAAAAGAGGACAGTTATATTCTCAGGTTTCAGCTTGCGACCTCCACGTCCTGCAGCGGGTCTTTGATGCACTAACCTCAGTCTTTGTGCTTCAGTGGCACACAATGGTGTTTGTGTTGGACTTTCCGCTCGTTTCTCCCGGCAAATGTGGGCAACCCTTATATTTAACCTCTGCACCAAACCTTTACAGGCAGTGCTCTCTCATCTAATCCTCACACAATTCCAGCTGATACCATCACAAGGTTACTCATGCACGTCCAGGCTGGAGGTGGCTCAACCACCACTGAGTGTGATCTGGGGGCCATTGTTGCTTGAAGTCAATCCAAAGCCTCTTTTCTTTGCGGCAAATGAGCGGGGCCCGCTCTTAAGCGCCATTAAGCAGAGGGGCCGTTATTTACTGTATTTGTTTTCTTTCTTTGGGCTCTGGACACGAGCGGCCACAGGTGCGGGGTGAGCTCAGAGACCTCTGGGCAGCGGACCACCAGACGCAGCGATCTCTGTGGGCACAGTAATGGACCTTCCACCTGGCTGCGCTGGATGCGGACCATTACAGTTGGATTTGCTCTCTCAATGTAGTCTAGTGTGCCGAGTTAATGTGCAAAGGATGAAGCAATTTTCCTCTTGTTTCCACTCCTTCAGCCATTCTTAGCTCAGCTGCTCTCAGACCTGCACTGAGAACACAGACGTCTGAGGGGCTCCGGACTTTCTCCTGCCAGCGCTCTGGTAAAAACTCTGAATGAGCCATGTGAAAAAAATGTGCACACAAGAACATTTCTACTCAACGTGGAGGGAACACCGGCGAGGATTTCAAGAGAGAAAACGTGAGCTATGTCCTGCCTCCACCTGCTGCACCCCCTTTCACCTGAATGCTCAAAACATGGTTCATTCGGACAATCTGTTGGAGTATGAGTCCAGTTAAAACAAGAATGATCCTCACCATAACTCATGGAATGGTCAAGAAAAGTGATCAAATTTGAATTTGATTTTGTCTCTCATCTTCAAAGCCTCCCATGCTTTCAGTAGCCCCAGCCTTCGCCCCTTCACTGCTCTGGAAGTCATAAGTTAGCGTAATTGTAGTTTACCCTTATGTCATAGCTCTCTCAAAACAAACAGTAACTCTAGATAAGGAACAAAGTCGGGCCAGGTCGGTCAGGTGCTGTTTCGGGGAACAAGATGCTTCAGAGGGGCCTTGTTTGGAGTTGGCCTTTCGTGGAGAGCCGGTGTTTAGAGCTTGTGAGCACGCTCGGGCCCAGGTCACCTCTGCGACGGCTTTTGATTCTCTGTCTCTGCTCTCCAATCAGAAACGTGTTTCAGTTTGAGTTTCATTAAAAGCACGTCCTGAAATCGGATCCATCTCTTTGTACACCCAGCAAACAGGAACAGCGCGTGACCTAACTGGAAGCAGATCGTCCTACCCATTGATGAGTGTGTGTGTGTGTTACACATGTGCTCATGAAACACTATAGCACAAAGTGTCACTCTCTCTGCGAACGTCTCACATGCTTTGACAGCAACATATATTCACCGTGCATGACATCATTTACCCTTCAGACATATTAATGATTATTTCATTCTCTCCTGCTGCCAAGGAAACACCCTGGCCTGTAAACGAGCACAGCAGCACTTAGCATAGATTTTCCACAGGAAGCCGAGGCTCTGCTGCCGCCTGCTAACCCAGCCACTGTGCTTCTCCAGCAAACGTTGATAAATAAATGAGCATGCTGATCAAAAATGCCACCAGTCTGGGAGATTTGAGACACTTCTGACATTGCACAACCACCGGTTGCCACCCTCAGCCCGTAGCGTCAGGAGCAACGCAGGCTTCCAGAATGCATTCATTTAGACCAGAGCTGTTGTTGTGGAAATCTCAGTCTCGCTTCTCACGTCGTTACAGGAGCTTCACAAGCAAGGCCTCTTGGGAAAAAGGAAAGCGAGCAGAGAAATGTCTATGCAGCACATGTGGAGAAGAGGTTCCAGATGTGACATGTCAGCATCAACGACACTCAGTGACGGGGAGGGGATGTGGGGTGGACTGACTGACAGGCGCCCAGCGTGAATGAGAATATCACTCAGAGAGCGAGAGAGGGGGAAAAATAAGCATCTCCTCCTCGGCAACCTCTGTTTGTTTCTGCCGACGCTTTCAGAGACGGTTGTGTTTACATGCGAGTGATTGCTCTCAGGTTCATGTGCATGTCTCACTGACAGCACACGCTTTGTGGCCGACACTGGGCTACGTGTGTGTGCGTGAGACACGCTCGGTCATATATGTGCGTCCTTTAATCGCAGGAGAGCTACACATTTCTGAGCTGGTCTCAGAGAAGAACGTCCACAGAGCAAGTGTGCGACATAGAATTCAACTTTGGTGAACTCTGACGTGCTAATTTATACCTTTGACCGATGGCAAAGTGAGGTGACAGCGCCGACCTTCGAGAGTCGGGTCAATTGGTGATGCGATTCCCTCCTTTGTCACAGAGTCCCCTCTCCCTGCTTTTCATAATGGCCCTCAGATGCTCAGCAGACTCACAGGAAGCCATTCATGACCGTAATCCACTACTGTCTGCAATCTTATCTCACGGTTCACGTTTCTCCAGATGTGTCAGAGCTGGATTAAGTTGCTGTTGACTTTCCCCTGCTTCTACATCGCATGAAAAGGATTTTTGGCTTTTATTGTGAACCAGTGACTGGTTGGATGATGTAGCGTGTATCTGTGTACTAAACAAGGCTTGTTGACATTTCCCATAGTGCAGTTTTGAACATTACATGAGGTAATGGAAAAGGAAGGAGCGGCAGTGACCCTCATCCTCCCACTTCTTATTGTGACGTGCTGGAGCCGGAGAATGATTCGCACCATCTGCAGGATGAAGTCAGGTCACGGTTAAAGTTATTTTAGACTGATCTTTTTTTTTTTTTTAAATCAAAACAACACGTTTGTTTGATAACCCAGTTCTATTTCTAACAAACAGGACTGAAATCTTGAGGATAATAACTTTAATTGCTGGGTAAATTCCAGTCTCCTGCGTCAAAGCTGGACATGGTACTCACACATCCACCGTCTTCCACCTCCACACCCTCCCTTCCCACATGAAAGGCTGGCCCCTGTGTTTGCCGGCACTGTATGTAATCATGAGGAGCAGAATGGTTTCATAATGAAGGTAATGCAGGGCAATGGGAGCGTACGTGCATCCCTGTGTGTTGTCTCCTGCTCAGACACACTGAGGTGCGATGTGTGTGTACACGCATACCATCGGTGCGTCTGTGAGCCATATGGAATCTACTGTACAGCCAGAGAGTGGAAGCCCAGCTGCTGAATTCCTAAAGAGAAGAACATGTCCGGCCCACGCCGTCTGTGACACACCTTCAAATAGAGATGAAATACATGTGCGGGAGGGCGCATGGGTTTTTCGGTACTTTGTCCAAGTCAGTCACCGGCTCGGCCTCATTACCTTAGAAGCACAACTGGGACCAGGCCGCTCTGGAACAAGCTAAATGGGCGATAGAAAGAGAGAGAGAGAGAGAGAGTGAGAGCCGGTCTGGCCCTCAGTCTCCTGCTGGGCACAAAGTCAGCCTCACATGGGCCGAGCCATGTGTCGGCCAGATGCTGCCGGCCTCTCCTCCCCTTCAAAGAAACAATTAGGCACAATTATCGCAACATATAAATGAATTTCATCCATGATTAAAATGTTTTGGGTGGGGGTCGAGCAGGACACACAGCCAGGTGGTTGTAATCTGGATGGCGGTCGCAGTGGGGCTTCACTCAAAGAGGGCAATAGAAAGAAAAACCTGCTGAGCTGTTTATACAAGCACTTGTGCGTCTGGTCAAGTGCTCCCACTCCCCCCCTCGCCTATCGCCGCGTGTTCACTCCACCGAAGGCATCTGTCCCTTAATACCGCTTTAATGAAGGTCATTCATTTTAATGGAGCCTCGTTTCGCACAGCAGTAATTAAAGCTCACGGTGCACTTGACTGGGAGGTTGTTGAGACAGCGTGAGGGCCAGTTCTCCAAATAAACAGTTCCCCCTATGCCAGAGAGTTGAACAACACACTCCAGCTCACAGCCGAGGAAAGAGGAGGAGGAGGAGGAGGAGGAGGAGGAGGAGGAGGCTCGGCTCCAGAGGAGAAATCCAAACCATGTCTGAGAGATGAAAACCACATTCAGCCAAGTGGCAAGGAGGATGACAGGTGGCTCCGGCATGTTGTGAGGATAACAGAACAATCAAGTGTAATCGGGTTTGAAAGGTTGAGAACGTGCGGAGGAACCGAGGAGTGACAGATAGATTCTGATGTCAAGTGTTCGCCTGGCTCGCACAGGGGAGGATCAAACTGCAGCGTGTGTGTGTGTGTGTGTGTAGCATTCACATGTGTTTTCTGGAGCGAGATATGAGAATGCATAGAAAGACACCGAATCTACGGAGGAAAAGAAAAGCAGCGCCCGTCGCCCATGTGAGAGATGGAAAGACCTTCACAGTCACTCTTCACACTTCATTACAGTGAAAAAATCCCTGGTCCGTTTTAAAGCGGTGGGCCCCCTGCGGTGCCACGCAGTGCTCAGGAAACACGAGCGGAGGATGAAGAGGAGGATGTGTTTTAATTCTCTGATGAAGAGAGTGACAGGGGAAGCTGCTGTATAAGGCCTTAGGTTGTCGCTGTCCCACACACACACACACACTTTATGTAATGCATTGCACCAAGGTTAAGATATTCACACCCATTGTTTTTTATGTGCATGCTGGTGTGACATGAAATAAGTCAAAACAAACATGTAAACATGAGACATCTCAGCTAAATTGAAACTAAATTTCCCCGCACACGTTTAAAAACGTCCCGGGATAATTTATGTTTTCACTCCTCAGATTAGAGAGATCCATCTTCCCAGGTGTGTCATCTACCCAGCATGCTTTGCTGCTTCCTGGCGTCACATGGTATAATGTTGATGTATGGCCTGTGAAGAGGGGCCTTGTTTTATCTCCTGCGTGGTGACATGGGACGGTTGTTTTATCTCCCGCGCGGAGGCTCGGCGTGCCCGCCCCGCTCCCTCAGCCCGTCCTCCTGCCTGCTGAGAGCCTGATGAAAGCGCAGGGCCACCTCGTCCAGACGGCGAACATCCATCAGCGCGGCAACATGTCAAACAGAGAGGATGGAGGAGAGTCGTCCTCGGGGCGAAGGAGAGGCACTGGCTCACGCAGACGAGGTTTAAACCCTGACAAACACCTCAGCAGTGCGGGGACGGGGGAGAGGGGGGGCGGACGTGAAAATACAACCGCGTTGTAAATAAAACAGCGATGAGGGTTTTTGAATCCCAGCCGTGGAAGTTCCAGCCACTTCAACCTCCTCAAACCCCACAAAGAGCTTTTTTACTACGCTGAATAAATGTATTAACCGTCCGCTGCCCCTCCACACACAGGCAGGTTTACATGTTTTCAAATGGCGCGGCTCTAGTTTGAGTATAATTCCGCATGAGATCAACGACAGCAGCGATTATAAAAACACAACAGACAAAGCTCGGACGGCGTGGCTTCTCACTTGTGCAAATCGATGACAAAACATCTGTCCCGTGGTTGTTCCCGCAGCAGGACGCACGACGGCGCAATGAAAACATTATGGCGCGAGCAACAACACTATTAAAATGCATCACTGCTGAGAGCAAGGTCAGATCATTCCAGGCACATGGCAGCGAGACAGCCCTCGCAGGCCTGATGAATGAAAGCAAACAGACACAAAGACATGAAAACCATCCAAGCCTTTTCTCATGTTTGCTGCTCGGTGACGAGCGCACCAGCGCACTTTGAAGTGGCTTTTGAGGGCTAATGATCGGCACGTTGCCCGGATTCGCAAAGCAAATGTTTCTATTTTTGCAAAGTGACCTCCTCTTTAGCGAATGAAAAACAAAATGCGACATCCATTTGGAGGAAATTGCCCGAGCAGTCTGATCATTTCAATGGAGCCTTTATACATTTCTGCAGTTTATCCTCCAGGCTTAGTGTCATTTGAATCTGTGAACATAATTTCTCTCTCTCTCTCAGTGTTCCCTGATTGCTTCCACACACTCCAAGCACTCCAAGGTCCAGCTGGAGACTGTAAAAATAAACTCTGTTAAAAAATGGGTAGATTAGCCCTTTTAAAATGGTTTCTTTTCATGTGTTTGTGTCCCTGTGTGTCCACCCTCGCAGGTAGAGAACAGAGACTGTGTGTGTGTGCGTGTGCATGGAAACACAAACGAGAGCAGAGAAGCACTAATTGGCGAGAGAGTGGAGAATAAGACCTGTCGCCTGCCAGATGTTTGTGTAAAAAGGCGCCGCAGGTCCACGGCGAGGTGTCGGAGGCCTACACGTGCATCAGAGGGAGACGTCAGGATCCTGGGCCGCTCTCCCGCTGGACACCTGCCTCCCCGCACAGCTGTGCACAGCTGTTTACCTACATCATGTTCAGGCTGCGCGTTTGTCACTTTGTCGGTTCTTGTGCTGAAGTCAGACAAAAGGCAGCAATAACCCAGAGCTGTCGTGCATTACATAACCATCGACGCAGTGGAAGGAGACGGCACAACCTAAACATTTCGGGCCTTGATAGCGAGGACGGCGTGCAGGCAAGGTCTCGCAGCTCACTGGGAGGGGTAAGTTCAGGACAGTGAGTGAGTGCACATCAGCGAGCATGTTTGGTTCACTTGATCCCATCGCGCACGCGCGCCCATGGCCGCCTCTCGCTTTTCAACAGTCTGTCATTTTTCTATGGCACATTATGAAACCTATTACTCCTCACTCATCACTTTGAGGGAGACAGGCGCAGGGAGAGGCTTAGCGAGAACCTCGAGCAAAACCCATCTGGGAGGCTTAATTACAAGTAAGCTCTGTTTAATAAGCACTGGATCGTATATCCAGAGAGGAGAGAGGAACCTCCAGAGGCTCAGGAATGTCAGTGTTTGTGTATGAATGTACGTGGTCGCATGCCAGCAGGGCTGCACTGAGGAGCCGTTTCAGGCTGGCACCGTGGTCGACTGCGAGGCTGAGGAAATTTGGCCGCAGTAACTCCGTCTCTGCTCCCTCAATAACTGGAGATGAGGTGCTTGAGAGCGAAGCGCATAATGCAGTGGCCAAGGCAGGACCTAATGTACTGCTCAGAACGCAGAGATGACCCTCTCCGCAGTGAGAGTCACAGACAGTAAAGGTCTGGTCTCAAAGTACTTTACAGTTGTGCTCTTCACCCTGGCACACATGCCTACAGCAGCTCTAGACAGTCTCTATCTGGACTGGGATTGAACCATCAAGGCTCTGGTCGGGGGATGACCTACTCCACCTCCTAAGCCGCAGCCACGTTAAATGCAAGCTTAGTGAGCACTGACAGACATGAAGGACCAGCAGCAGTGGGTTTATCTCTGGGATTGGGGTCGGCCGGTTGATGATGACGATGCCTCTCAGGTGGACGTCTGCGTTGCCAGATCAACACAGACTCCAGCGCTAAACTAAACCTGCTGAGGCTCCTCCAAGAACGAGCTCTTGTGGATTTACGTTCCACCTTCTCTCACGGTGGAGTCACGTTCAGGTGTCTCTGCGCTGCCAGCACCAACAGGAGGAATGGCCGCGGTAACCAATAACTGTCAGTGTCCCAGTGGCCCATTGTGGATCTCAGATGACGTGAAAGAGCTCCCATTTGGTTCCGCCAGCAAATCATCATGTTACTCAATAAAATGTTCTGCAGGTGTGTGACTTACAAATGCAACAAAACTGGGGATTTGACTGTGGGTGAAACTGCAGCCGAGGCCTGCAGGTTCACGCCTGAAACAGGATCCGAGGCCGAACTTATAGGAACAATGGGACTCTGACACCTTCACATGTCTGAGTAAATCCTATGGTAATGGAATATATAGATAATCTACTCAAATCTGATCATATCCATCCACCCAGTTTGCCTTCACGTGGGTGCAGGTTAGGTTCTTGTGCTCACGGGTGCATCGATGACATCATCCACAAACGCCTTCAGCTCAACAGGTCCAAACAAACCTGACAGTCTCAGAGGACATTCGCGTCACATGACTTTGTCCTGAGCAAGACAAAGCCTTTCTACCACCACCTGCATGATTTAACAGCATTCAGACCATCCAATCTGACAGTGGGATTAAACTACTGCAACCGAAATAGGGGCTTTAATTCAGCGTAACACTCGCCAAGAGGGGGATTTCACAGGAAAACAGAAGCATGCAGGTTGTATAAACTTTGGCGGATGTGATGTGTGAAGAGATGAGAGCATCCCCTCCGCAGATCCCATCAAACCATCAACCGTCTGAGGCTTCAAACAGAAACAGAGACGAGCGTAATTATTCCTCCTGCGGACGGCGTGCCGTTGTGCCACAAAGAATATTTTGAGGACAGTAAATCACAAGTGACAAACTGTTTACACACAGCAGCTGCAGATCATCCCACTCATTTTGCTTTTTATTTCCCCATGACACACACATTCCATTTGTTGTCAGGCCTAACACAGTTCTGTTATTCTACCACTCAGGGAGAAAAAGGGAGAGCGCTTGGTTCGATGCACCGGATCTCCCTGCCAACGCAAACACGCCACGGAATTGTTGTGCAAAATGAGATTAAAGAGCGGCATGACTCTGCAATGAGATTTTTTAAAAAAAAAAGGGGTGTGCAGCCCATACACAATCATGGCTGCTCTATGGAGGTACTGAGACGTCATTCATTCATTCCTTCAGGTTTTCTTCCTCGGCCTCCAGGCTCCTTCGGGAGCAAACTCCGGCCACTTAAAAACAAACACCTGTCTCTGGGAGTGAGAGTCTGAAGACACTCACGCTGCTTTTAGACCTGAACTCCTGGTACATCGGGTCAGTCCATTTTCCACGTTCACAGCAGCAGGAAAATGTTCATGCGTGCAGGCAGTGTCACCAGCCACCAAATCATCTTTGTGCTCACAGTACATCACCACCTCAAGTTCACCTTAAGTTGATAAGGTCATCATTATCTTCTCATTCATATTGACATTTGACTGAGGGGCTGGCAGTTACATCATCCAGCCTTGTTTATAAAGCCTATACAGAAGACACTCAAAGGGATCCATATACGCAGGCAGAAAATATTTTAATTCACTGCTTACTCTTCATCGATCGTCATGAGTTAATATTTATTTAAGCTGCAAATATCGCAACAGCTTTGGGTTTAAATTGAATAATAAAGGAAATAACAACCTGACCGGTATGAAACCTGTTTACGGCCTTTTTTCAGATGTTTCCTGTGAGCCGCTGTCAAACTAGGACAACCCTCTCATAAATATTCCGCGATGGAATAATGAAAGTATAACTGGAGGCTAAGGGTCTGGCCTTGGTCTGCTCTCCACTGCCTTGTTAAAACTTTTATCTCAAAGTTATCTTGGCTCGAACTCACCAGTGTCTTTCATAATCTGTCATAATTCAGAGTTATCACTTTGTTGTGCGCGGGTCAATCCAGTCCGCCGGCACATCAATTAGTGCGCTGGAGTTCTCGTGAAGGAGAGATGAAGGATCTCCGACTCCACTAATAGCCCGAGCGCTAATCTGCAGCGCTGATTGACGCTGTCTTCAACGGGCATGTTTACGCAAGGTCCCGCCGTTAGCGTCTGTCATCCAGTCACCTCTCATACATGTCACGAGGTGCCCCGTGTCCCTTCTGTCTGGCCCTGACTCAGACTAACACACACAAACACAGCCTCTGTCATCGCTAACTCTACTTCCACACGCTCCTAAAGTCAAAGGCAATCACGGCGCATTAGAAGGTAAAACTCTTTCCCGTCTCCAGGGTCCACAGCACTGCTCCCCCCTCTGCTCTCAGCCGGAGAATCAACACTTTCTGTGCGTGCAACGAGGGCCAACTTTGATTATATACCTTCATTGGGAGGACGTTTGGGGGTTGTTGGGGGTTGTAGTTCTGGATTTTCTGGATTGGGCCACTCAGGGCCTTTCTTGGGTGGAGTTTGCATTCTCTTCCAATGCTTGCGTGGGTTTCCTCTGGGGCGGCTCAAAGCCCCATGAGACAAATTATGATTTGTTAATATAGGCAGAACAAATACCGTTTGACTGACAGACAGACAGAAAAATGGTAGCTAGAGTAATTGGAGGCTTTGGAGTGTGACATGCTGTCTTGAAGGGTATGTACAGCGTCTGCTGCGTCCCTGGAAGATGACAACGAATGACGACAATTCACTGAAAAATCTCTTTGGTGAATAATTGGAGTCGTTCTCTCTCCTGTGTAGGAATAAAGCTGTATTTTCATTTGACGTAATAACTTGGTTTTTTAATGTAATCTCAACCATCCAAGCAGTAAAATAAAAAGCAACCCAACGTGTTTCTTCCACTGATTTTTAATGACACGTCAGTGCATCTTAAACCAGATTCACTGACATGTTTATTTTAGTAAGACAAATGTAATAAATGTTAAAAATCTAATTACAGTACACATGGTTTGTATCATGCGCACGTGCTGTAACTCTGAACGACACCAGTGCTGCTCTGTAGCGACAAATGTAAGACACGCTCATGAATATAACATGGAGTCACATCCACTCGCAGCAGTTTTGCGAACACTTCCTTCTTTTGTCGTTCGCTATAAATGTCTGATTCGCTCATCTCCTCGGTGACACTGACACAGTGTGTGAGGTCTGAGCAGCGTGTAGCGAACTATATATTTCAATGCAGTAATTACACACCAGCACGTGCTCCCTGCACCCCCTCAGGACGCATCGCCGTTCCTCTCTGACACGGAGGGAATTTCCCATTCCGGTGCTGCCTGCTGTTTCAGATGTTCAGACAAGCCGTAATACGGAATAACCCAGGGGAGCCTGGTGCCCAGGCTTTGCATGAGCATTGTTCAAGCATGGTGATGGTTATGTACGTCTTTGATGAATAATCAGAGGCCCCCGAGAGACGATCTCCGCTGCTCTTTACTTCAGTCATCAAAGATTCTCTGCTGCAGAACCAGAGGACGTGATACATATCACCGGTGTTTATCTGCAATACAGAGAAGTGTGGGAGCTGCTGTGAGGTCACAGGATCAGACGTGATCAAACCAGTGTCGGGCAGGAATGATTTAAGGCTTCTGGATCGTTTCACTTCACTTCATGTGGCCCCAACAGAGAGTTTTATTTCACCACCCTGCACCTGAGCTCAGGCCTGCCATCACACTTTCCTCACTTGCTTCAGTATTACCACACACGCCTTAATTTTACTTCACTACTGGGCACCACAAAACGCCACCGTGCACTGTGCGCGCTTTGTGCAAGTACGTTTAGCTGTAACGCACTTGATCCAGCGTTGGCAGGATCGCCAGTAAGTCCCCGCTTTTTCCACGGCGGGACCACAGCCACGTCGAACCTCACAGACATGACATCATGCGCCAGGCAACGCTTCAAGACCGCATTTCATCTGGGCCATCACGTTAAGTGTCTTTCCCATTACCTGAGTTTTGGATTACTTCAACTCAATTTCTCGAAATCAAGCTCTCTCAGCACCAGCGACTGAACAGAGGACGATTGTGTTTGAAGTGAAGCGACGACAAGCGCGGCACGAACACGAGAAGGTTTCAACTATTCGATCTTTGCCAGCAGCATTTTCCATGTGCTGAGCTTTATCCCAACCTGATTAGCATCATGGTTTACAGGGTCAAGAGCAAACATGATGTTCACGCAGTCAAATCTACACACATCTGATCAGTATTTAGAATAAATCATTTGGACATGCAGTGTGTCATCTGACAGTCCTCAAGTGTTCATTCAGAAATTTCACTGGTACACAAGAAAAGCGAGGAAGAGGAAAAGAGAATCAAGAATGAGTTTCCTGAATTGATGGATTAAGAAAGCTATGCTGTTCTAAAATCATTCATAGTCAGTGATGATCATTAATTGTGCTGATCTCAATACATGGATTTACTCATTTACGGTATTACAATTGACAATGCTGTTCTCTCTGTTCTCTTAGGTCACAAACTCTTCTTCTTCTTCGTCTCTCCTTCCACCACTGGAGTGGAAGTCGTCCTCTCGGCCGTGAAAATCATTCCTGTGTTTGGACCCAACCCTGTGACATGGGCTTTTAGCACTGTGGGACCAGTGAAGCGTGACTGGCTGCCGAACGTGGTCTGAGAGTTCACAGTCACTCAACGCTCAGACACCACTGATGAAGTTAGACCGCAGCTATAATTTGAAAAGAGGACACTCGACGGAGATCGGCACAATGGAGGAGGGATGAAACCTGATGGCCAGTATCTGGAGAGCACGTTACATCTCTGCGAGAATCCTCTGCGGAGGACAGCAGATGAAGAGACAGGTCTGTCACACAACAGGTCATGATCAGAATTTCTCTTTTGAACGGCATTAAACTGCAGAAAGCCTGAGAGCTGAAGCTTAAAACTTCCTGTGAGAAAAGGTGAGTGTGTGTGTGTGTGTGTGTGTCTGTCCTTTTGTCTTTGAGAGTCAGTGAGAGACTCCAAACTGTACAGTAGATAAGAAAGGGCAGCGAGAGTCATGGGGGGATCCATTACTCACTTGATGCCTATGGAGAGCAGGGGAGGCAGCACCTGAATCCACTTTAATGGTGGAAGTGGATGCACAGTCTCCCTGTGGAGTAATCCCCTTTATGGCCAATGCTCACCTGTGATGTATGGAAAGAAGACAGATGCCAACGAGGGAGGCACCGGGACACAAAAGTGATAGGATGGATTCTTTCGGGTGATGCTGTAGCTTTGAACTCATGCCACAGTCCAGGGTCATGCTGGGAGGGGGGTGGGAGGGGGTGGGGGGTGTGATTGAGTGTTGCTGTTCTCCCATAGGAGAGAAAAAGGACGAGAACTCACTTTCAAGCAGCCGACTGGAAGAGGACGATCTTAACGGCCGTATCAGGTCAAGTGCACTTTGTCTCAGCTTCAAAAATCTGCAACCACGAAAAGCACATCAGCATAACGACTTTATTGACCAGGTTCAGCAAGTTTTAGATGCCATTGAGAATTCATACCATAACAAAACAAATCACAAAGTACATCTGAGGCCTGAGGGGGAGCCATTACTTCTGAAGATATACGGTTATTAAACAAAGTAATAAAAATGAACTTTGACCCGATGTTGGTGAAAAATCCTCGGGATCACGATAGTTATTACCCTCAATCCTAAATCAAACTCACAGCATTCACTGTCTGGGAACCAAACATTAACAGGATTAGAGGAAGCACTGACTGAAAAGGCAAAGGATCACCCAAAATATGCAGATTCATTGTTAGGAGACCGTGTACATCTGTACACAATTTGACAGTAATCCTGTGACTAGTTGTTCAAACATGTTTGTCTCGACCGTGCAGCATTTTCATGTTCGATATCTGGTTGCCAACACAATGTGAGCCATTTTCATGGCCATGGTGATCCATGATGCTAACACAAAGAGGTGCCAGTGCGTGGAAACCCAGTTAGAGCCCTCATCACAGCAGGTTTCAAAGACAGATCCACTTTTGGCATTTTGAATAAATCCTCTCTCATGTTGGAACTTTTCAGATGTTTGTTGCTGCAACACTTTCTTGTTTCAAAAGTAATCCACTCAGAAACTAATAAAACAGAGCTCCCAGCACTTGCTTATTTCCATGTGTTTTTCCCAGTTGAAGTATTTCTGATCTTATTACCTCATGAAGAATTTATAACAGAGCTGTATGAAATATGGAGAGGCCAAGCAAGTGTGGAGACATTAGCTATTGTGCTTTCTAAATATTGACGGACTACGGTGAGACTGCAATAAAAGAAATGCCAGCAATATCCAAGGCATATGAGGGGGGGGGTCTAGAGGCCAATTCAAATGGAGGATCAAATGAAAGCTGACATCCTTAGTCAGACATTTGTGTATATGTGTGTGTGTGTGTGTGGTGATGACACAGGAGCTTGTTTAATAATGGATATGTTTATGCCATATCCGCTTTGAATTTGCATCGCACAAAGAGTTCATATTGACGAACGGCTCTGGAATTTGATCACGTTGAGAATCGGAAGTGAACCATGGGCTGCTACCACACACACACACACACACACACACAGACACAGGCCTAGTTGTTGTTCGTAGGTATGATCTGTCTCTTTCACACTGGGGGAGGCAAGAGGGGAGTGAGGGGGAGTCAGAGCAGAGAGAACTCAACCACCACCGCTTTTTTATTGCTTTATTGCTTCCTCCCAAAGAAAAGGAGCACAAAGGACTTCAGCCGCACCCCCCCCTCCACCTCCCTGCCCTCGCCAGGCCCCCACAGACCCCCCTCCTGCTGGGGAGAACAGGCCCACAGTGGGCAGGAGGCCTCCCCCCTTTCTGAAGGCGAACCTCTGAATAGTTCACCGTGGTCATCGTTAGCCTCCCAATTAACAAACGTTTGTCTCCATTGAATCCAATTAGAGCCATATTCATGAGTGACCAGCAGGGGAGGCGCGCATGTGGGAGGGTGGGTCGCTTCCCGACATCACATCAGGGCACTGTGGGTCAGCTCTTGTTCGCCAAAGGCCCCCATGCATATGCGGGGCTCCTTCCTCCATAGAGGAGAACAGAGACGTGAGGAGCAAAAGGGCCACGCGGGGTTCCTCATGAATATGGAGCGAGGAAGTTCATTAGAGTGACAGAACATACAACTGTTGTTAAGCATCTGTAAGATACTGTATTTAAATGTGACTGGCGGCTGATGAAAGTGAACTTGCTCCCAGTGATGATTTATTTTATACACTTTCAGGGCAGGAAACCAGCTTCGGTCAAAACCAGCTTTGTTGGAGAGAGTTTTTCCACTTTTCCTAGACACATGTGTTGCATATAGATGTTGTTTGAACTGAAATATAGTTATTGAATGGTTGCTGAAAGATTATAATATGCAACCTAGAAGTTGAAACAAGAGTCAGCCAAGCCAGCATGGCTCTTAAAGCTGTATTTAGGCACAGCAGCGCTCGGAGCCTGGGGTGGGGAACGTCCGCCTCTGAGCCTAATGCAGCTCACAAGAGTTTCATCCAGCCCATGAGCTCATTCACAAAAAAGATGTTGTGACGTAAAGCACATCATGGCATCCATCGAGAAACAAAAAGGTTGATGAAGAAGAATGCCTCACTTTCCAAAAGACGTGGACATAAAGCTTTATGAACTGTTTCTAAAAGCATTCCCTCCATCACAGCCAAGTATAGAAAACATATTGACTCTATCTTAAACTCCAAGGGTTTTAATCGGGAAGCAGGGAGGATGCTCTTATTTCCTAGCATGTCAGTACAGTTTCAGGCTTTTGGTCATTTTTGGACAAAAAAAAGAACTAAAAAGTGAAAAGATGGTCGCTGTCTTTGTCTCTGTCCCTGTGTTACATTCACATCATGCTGCCAGCCTGGTTTAACATTTTCTTTTCTGGTTTATTTGAAACCAAACTAAATCACTGTTTTCATCAACGTGTCTGTCCACTGGAAACCACTGAGACCGTGTTCGTGTGAATACAATAATAAATCAGAACAGCCATCTTTTGAACAACTGTGTGTTCTGCTATTGATGCTGTATAAAAAGTGCCCGACAGAAGAAAATGTTCAGGTTTCAGTCCGGTGTCTCAGCCTCTGCCCTCCGCGCCACTGCGTAATGCTGTCCTTGCATGCAACGCAGACAGGATGTGTCAACAGATAAAGCCAAATGAAACACATCTGTCCAGCGGTCTGGGCCGGCTTGACTGCAGCCGCGCTGATCGAACTAGCAGCCCCGTCTCCACAGGGAGAAGCGGACATTTGTGAAACAGAGAGGGTGACGTGCTTCTCCCTCCGAGTGTCTGACACAGGGGGCAACGGAGAAATCAGATAAGATGTCGTTGAGGTTGAGCGACTCTGGCGGTTTAATTGAGAGGCCAGGGCTGCTGCTGCTCTACATGAGCCATGAGACGGGATCAAGTTCGGAGGTTTTATTTCATGTCTTGGCTCAGAGCTGCACTTCAAATGAACAACATGGATTCAAACATGCAGTCAGTCACTCCGGGTCGACCGTAGACTGTAAATAAAGATGGACGACGGGTCTCCATGTCCTCCGACTGTCCAGAATATCCTGAACACTACGCTGATGGAGCAGTGATCAGGAGAGGTCCAACCAATCACGGGTCAGTCTCAGCTGTCAGTAATGATGTTTCACACAATATCTACAGCATCAGAGAAGCAAATGAATCCAACGTGACATTGGAACAAACGTCATTGTGATATGAACAAAGCCGCTAATCTATGTCATGTCATTCATATACAATAGATCTTGCTCTTCAGCTGTTAAATGCTCCACTGTGTTCACTAGCATGTTGCTAACTCAACCCGCCCGGTCAGTGCTGGGCGTGTGTTGGCCACTTGGAGTTTTCGAACCGCATGTTCTGGCGGGTGATGAACATATGAAGGAAGTGAGAGTGAAGTTGAACAGCACCGCTGTGGGTCAGAGACCTGAAACAATGAACCGAGCAGATCTGAGGGGAGCTGCAGACTCTCTGCAGATTCATTATGAGCAACACCTTCCTCACGCAGCCAGAGGAAATAATAATGGAACACAGCAACTTTAAATTGGATCTCTTTGTAGGACTCATGCTCGATGAGGTCATACTGCAAGGACTGTTGGCTAAAGTGTGTCTGTACTTTCCACCAGCATGCACTGTTGTACAGTATTCAGCAAGTAAGTGTGTGTGTGTGTGTGAGTGCGTGCACGGTGTGGTGTGTGCATCTACCCCGGTGGCTTTCTCTTTCCCAGGCCTCGCCAAAGCTGTTCTTGTGATTATCATGATTCTCACTCTGTATTTTACTGTGTCTTAATCATATAATTTTAACCCTGTGACGGACATGAAAAGGCTCAAGTTGTATTTTTAACTTTCTGAACCAAGTTCTTGTTGTGCATTTTTTTTTTTTTTTGTTGATGTGTGCGGTACTCAAAGCCGAAGCCGCACGTTCTCATTCGGCGGTGATCTTATCAGTAATTATAAACTACGGAACTTGCGAGTGCTAAAATGTACAATGAGGATAAAAGGCCTGCGCTGTGTGTTTGGGCTGCTGCCTAATGGCCTCATTCAGACGGAAGGGTGAGCGAGTTCCCTTAATGTGACACTAAACGAAATCATCATGCTTCGCAAATTCTGATGAGTCGATGCACCGGTCATCACAGAGATGGGTGGGTGATGTGTGTCGATGTGTGGATCCTTACCCGCCTGTACATGTATCCGCGCCTCAATGTTAAGCAGCCTTAGTGAACATTCATGTCATTAGCCCTCACGGTTCTAGTGTGTGTGTGTGTGTGTGTGTGTGTGGCCCACTTGGAAACCCTGTCGGCCTGCAGCCCCGGCGCAGCACAGGCCCTTGCGTCTTGTGGAATCACCTTCATGTGGAGTGACTTTTTGCTCCACCGGCGACAGTGCATTCCCACTCTTCATTTAATAGCTCATGATTTCTTCAGAATAGTTTAACGATTGCACTAAATCCAAGCTGAAGTGTTTAGGCCTCTTGTCTCCAGGATACAGGGCAGGCCCGGGGTTGGAGGAGTTCTAGGAGTTTCCTAACTCTGTCCCGTGTTTTTAATTGATGGAAATTATCTGTTCATTTCAGCTGTTGTTAGGGTTTTAGGTGGAGCTAAATTACAAACTTTTAATTTAAAAATTAACCAAACAAAGATTCTGTTGCTTGAATATCCGTCATGTAATGTATAAAACTTACAAAGAGAAAATCATTTCAACTGTTCGGGGACAAAATAAAGGAAAGGGAAGAGTTCCTCAGAAACGTGATCAGCTTCATTTCACACATGGCATTGAAAATCTGGCCTTGCTTCCAAATAAATTTAACAATTTTGCCCAGAGGAATAGAACTGCCCACAGTCGAGAAAAGACGAGACAGTTTTAAGAGGCTGGAAAGTTTTATATTACTGTTCTTTTTATGAAAACAAATGTATTTCATTCACAGGCTAGCCTCCTGTGATGTGCTTTTTTATCCTATAACCCCAGTATTCTAGTGTTTCTTCGATGTAGCACGGTCAGCAGGTTTTAGGAATAAAAAAAAAAAAAGAAACCAGGGCAGAAACACAGAAAGAACAAAATATTCCAATATTATGCAACGGTCTCTATGCTGAACACGCCGTTTCAAACAACCAGATGTGAGCCAGCACATGTGACGGCAACAGAGAAAGGACGATCACGGCGTGGAAGTGAGGAACATCTAAGTTTCGCTGATTAGCACATGTGAAGGAATGAGCTCTTTCCACCGTGAAAGACAAACACAACCCAGTCAAAACACAAGGAACCGGGCCCGAAAACAAAAACAAGCTTGTGCTCTGACTTTTTTGGGGGCGTTCACGACATCACACACCATTGCTGCGTTTATAAAGGTCAAAAGGTTTTGGAAAAAAAGCCCATCTGGAGGAACCTATGACACAGGGGTGCAGAATATCAGGTAACACTGGGGCTGTATTTTTTCCACAAGTGTCAACTTTGGAAATGTTAAGCTCTTGTATGTGCATATGTGTCCAACAGGGTTCCATTTCTTTAAGTTCCCAACTGGGATGTCTCAGACGGCAACACTTCACTTTGCGCCTCCAGCAGCTTCACACAATAGAAATTCTTTTGAGCGGTGGTTTCTGTGGGAAAGAAAGAATTATCTGTAACCACTATTTTTTTGAAATGTTATATGTCTTTTTTTTTTTTTGGCCCCCTTGTTTAAATAAGTCTTAACCCTGTAAAACAACATGAGCAACCTCTTTACTGGCCATAAATGTTTCTTTTATCTCTGTTGTGACAAATAGCTTTGGTAGCTGTGACAGTGAGCAGCCCAACAGGACACTTTGATTGTATGGAATTAAATGCATGCAGCTGCAGGGCTAATCGAGGGATATGCCATTTGGCTTTAATTACAGAAATGTCATGAGAGAACCACCCCAGCCCAGCGGAGCTGAGCGGACAGGGAGAATAAAAGCAAACGTCTCCTGGAGATTTGTAGGACGCAGGAAAAGATCCGGGATATATGGCTGGATGTGCAGAAGATGGCCTCTCTGTTCCTCTTCTTGTCTTTCTTTATGACTCTACACTGAGATGGTTTATGAAGTTAATGCATCCATTGCTCCCAGATATATACCTCCCTATGATCCACTTACAGCTTAAAAACATAATATCACATTTTCCCCTCAATCTTTTCACTGTGGGAAGGTTCTCTGGTCCAGAGAAAGTTTTACTTTTCATGCGCCATCTAACCACTAAATCCACAAATGTCTGTTTGTATGTGGACCTTCAATTTTGAGAACATTTCATCTTATTGGACCTATGTTTGGCATGTACAGCATATTGTAAAAGGCCCGGTGAGTTGCTGTTTAGAATTTGGTACGATTTGGTCAATTGATTCCGTCAATATTAAAACAGTGATAGAAACAGGCAAACAGCCGCTGCTGATCTACATCACGCACAAAAAATATCAAGAGACAATTATTTAAACTTTTCTGAAAGCCACATTCAAGAGGACAAACAAAGCATATTGTTAATGAAACGTCCACGTTGAAAAGCACTGACTATGAAATGTTCATTGCATATAAACCAGGGAGGATGAAAACAAAATTCACTCTGCTCCACACACTGTTTATAAAAACTCAGCTCAGAACAGTGAACACAAACAATAAAAAGGGATGGTGCGTTGTAGAGTTATGGAGTCCTATTCTATGCCCTGTGTTAATGCTCAAATTGTCCCTTCATCATCAAACGCGGATCGAAACACTCCTCCCTGTCAAAACGCAGGACTTGAGAGACAAAACGAGTCTATGGGAAAGGCGCGGAGAAAGAGAAAGTTTTCCGTGTGAAGTTAAACAAGTGGGATCGTGGAATTACCCTTAAACAGATGCAGTGGATTAGAAGTGGAGCAGGCCACACCCAGCTCAGGCACAGACTCATTACACTTGATTGATTTGTGTGTAATTAGGTGGGTCACTGATCACTGGTTGACAAAAATACGCATCACATCCTGTGGACTGTAGGGCCGCAAACAACAAATCCACACAGTAGTCTGGAGGACAACCAGTCGTGCCGCTGAGCTTTCCTTTTTTTTTTTCAGACATGACATCCACCAAAGCACCAGGGGAATTCCATGTGGTTTTCTGTTGCCAGCGGTACGGGGGCACGGATCACAGAATGCTAACACAATGCTCAACAACGCCGCTCACTATTTCCCCGTGGTGACGCAACACGAAGGTATCAGGGTGTCAGATAATAGATGGGGAGCACGACCAGGCTGAGAACATGACGGCCGCGAGATGAAAAGAGCACGGAGGCATCGGGACACCACATCCAATGCAAAGACTGCAGTGATGCTGGTGCGTCAAGTGCAGGCAGCTGCGTCACAGCTGGTCATGGTTTCCCCTGAAAGAGCTGCGGCTTTGGCAGCCACTTCTCCAGAATGGTTATTGTGAGGAGAAGTCGGAGGAAAGGCTGACCACTCTTCCCAGAGCTAGAACACAGTGCTCTTTTCTTACAAACTCAGCTGCTTTTTTTTTTTTTTGTTGTTGGGTTTTTTTGTGTTTTGGTACTTAGATGCCCAAGTCGTGCCTTCGCCCCTGCACTCACATGAAACCAAGCTGTCGTCACGAGCCGGGTCACATATGCCCAGAACCGTCAGACCCCAAACTGGTGTGAGGGTTCCATCTGAACCCAGACGGCAGGTGAGGCGGTGGCGAGTGCTGAAACCCTGGAATCCACCGTTGTAAATAATCAACTGTTTAAACGCGTTGGACGACCCACACCACGCAACCGAGTGGAGTTTTCCACATTCCTCGGCATAAACTGATTCCATATTCACCTAGCTTTTACTGCTAATCATAAACCACAGTAATGGCACATGGTTTTACTATACACTATATCACCCTTATAAACATCCTCACAAAAAAAGCCTGCGTATGCTTTCTATTGGATTCACTGGGTTAAAGTTACAGAAATGTTTCCATGGCTAGATTAAACTGTCAGCATCCACTCTCGGACTCCGCTGTGTTCAGAGTGATGCCGTTTGTCTCACTCTGCTCAAAACTGAAAATGTTAAACATCTCCTCTGCCTTTTAAATCTTACCAATCAGTTAATAATTACTGGTCTTGTAAATATAAGTTAAATCCCAGGATTCCCATGCACCAGAGCCAAATCTGGAAACACTTATGAATCACTCTGACGATGACTCTGTAAGAATAGTTGCAGTTTATTACGAAGAAGAAGAAGAAGAAGCGCAGAGAATCAAAAGGTGCCCAAAGGACTCCCATTCATTTTGGGAGGGTCAGGGCTCTGTGGCTTAAGATAAAACAAAGTCGAGTTCACAGTTCATCACAGGACCCACGGTTAATTGTCTCCTGCTGCACAGGCTTCAAACTCTCTCACTCTCAGCCTGTTATCTCTTTCTGATGGTAATAACATTATTGTAAATCTATCAGTGAAGTATTTAAGCAGCTTGCTTTATTTTATGGCAGCTATGTTTTCTCACCACGTCCTCACTTCCTGTCCACCTCTCTTGACCCCCGGGGGGCGGGGGGGCACATGAGCCCATGCTAAAGAAAACTAGCAACTTCTTGCTCAACAGAAGAAGTAACGGTCAAAGAAAGAGACATTACCCTGCTACAAGCATCAGTGTTGGATGTAGTGACCGGTTAGCTTAGCATTAGCCTGGTCAATACGATAGTGTGTGTATATATGACGATTTGAGAACTGGCCAATTCGCTGAATCAACTGATCATAAATCCCACCTCCTCCATGTTAGTGGATGGGACATGACTGACCTTCTCTAATGTTTACAAATGTACAACACACAAAACCAACTCTCTGCCATCTCCATGTTCGGGGACGGTGGTGCAGCAGGCAGAGGCAGGACTTAACGTATTAGCACATAATGGGGAGGTCTTGTGATTTTGTTTACAGCACACTGACACAAGCGTTCACTCCACAAACTCTCTAACTAACCTAATATATTCTGTGTGCATGGCACCAGAGACATGTGTTGAGTTCTTTGTTTCTGCCTTGTGTGTTAGAAGAGTCGTCAAACCCCACACTCCCTCGGGCTGAATTACACACACATCGTTTGCTCTGGACTTGTGTCGACATTATACCAGGGGCCCGGATGGAGAGAAACTCCTGAGACACTTGTGCTCACACAGACACCTCCTCCGGAGAAAGTCTGAAAGCAGCTTAGCGCTGAGTATTTGTTTTATCGGTGTTGTAGACACAGTTGGAGCAGATACAAAGACATGACACGTATTGAAATAGACCCAGCGGACAGTAAATTCAGGAAAGAACAAACAGGTAGATCCACACATACTTATAATGTACACACTCCTGCCTGACACCTTGTGTGTTTTGGCAATAATTCAACAAAGGTCTCCTAATTCCAGCCTTCAGTGTTTTTCAAGGGTCAACAGTTCTGTTTGGTCACGCAGCTTACGAATGCAGATTAAAAAAAGAGGGTGTAAATCCACTGTGCGTACTTCATCCTGCACATGTCCCACAAGAAATACGACACTTGCAAATCTCCCGGCGAAACAATGTGACACACAACTCTAATATCCACTCACTGGCAGGGCATGAGAGTGTGAGCCGAGAGCCTCGCAAAGCCGCGAGCCTCAGCAACCCCGCGCGCACTTTTTCCACTGAAACCTTTAGCGGTTATTCTTGTCTCCGGCACCATGTAATTAAGTTCCTGTCGTTCTCCGCACTCAAACATTGCTTAACATAAACGGAGGCCCGGCTCGTTAATTAGTTCCACTGTGTGATCGCGAGCCGCTGCTCTCAGATGCTGAAATGAGCTCGCTGCCTCTCTGTGTAAGGCGCGGCGGTGGAGGAAGGAGGGCCATAAATGAAAGTGGAACATCAATCCTGAGGAGGCGATGGGAGGGAGTCCATGTCACGTTAATGAAGAGAGCAAGGGAAGCCAGTGGTAACACCGCTCCTGACTGGGGTTATACTGACTGCCTCCATTAATTGTTATGTTCCCTTAAAGCTTTACTGTATCTCTTTTATGTGCGGCTATCTGCCACCGTAAGCAAAAATACAAAGTTTGTGTTTGTTCTGCGACTTGAAAAGTGACAAATCCAAAGTTGTTCCAACCCAGGCTCACGTTCCACCATGTGTTGCCACCAATGAGTCGAGTTTGCATGGCGTTATCTGTTATCTTTCTGCAGATATGGGAGGTGGGAGGTGGATCTACGTGCTGCTGTTTCCATACTTGACATGAATCATATGCAATAAATCTGGGATGCAATGTATGGTGCAGGTGGAGAGATGGATTTCCCCGGCTTTCATCTTCAGATGCAATTACCGCGCCGCGGATGGGCAGCGCTGATTAATGCAGCCTCGTGATGTACGGCACGGCAAAATGGAAGGGCATATTTATGAAGTCCTTTAATCTCCCCTGACAACAGCCTCATGTGAGCCAACAGGCTCATCTCGCATGGCCACATTAGGCCAACTGTTCTCCCCTCCGCCGTGAATTACTGCTGTCACCTGTCGGAGATTTCACAGGACAGCGCCTCGTTTGAGGTCAGTATCTGTCTCTCCCAGCAGATCAGCGGGTCCAGCAGAGAGGGAAGCCGATAAAGTTTGGGATTTTGAGGAGTGCGGATTAGGAGATCAAAAGGCAATGGCGCTAATCCCTCTCCGTTATTAAAGATGATAGCGCTATAAATGACAACACATGCAAAACTTCTCCCAACTCTAAACTCTTGCTAGCGTATGTAAGTACTTAACAGAGCCAGGCTCGAGGGATGGGGCTGCCTCCAAGCTGGATTAACCAGGAGGGATGGGATGTTGGTCTTATAGTTACTTTCTCACTTCCCTGAGTTTTCTTTCTGTCTGTCTTTTTTTTTTTTTAACTCTGTGAGTGGGTTCATGACTGTCGGTGGCACTGGGATTGGAACAGAGAGGCAGCAGCGAGGTTGCAGGAGCTCCTGTCTCCGCACTGTACACAATTATCTCCAAAAGCTCAGGAAGCTAATTGGAAGAGATGTGGGATAAATCCCAGCCTGGGGGAATTGTGCTAATTTTCCACTTTCAGCTGACCTAATAAGAAGGCCCTCCACTGCCACTGGAGCGATGGTACAGTGGAGAGAGGCAGAGAGACAGTGACTGCCAGTCTCGTTCTCTGTTAACATGCATATTTAATGACCCTCACACACACTGGGCTCTGACTCCACCAACACCGTTTATATTACGTCTTCTGCTTTTGGTGCCCTTTTTTCCGCTTATACAAGCATTCTGCGAACATCCATATGCACAACTGCATTATTTCTGGGAAGCGAGCCCAGTCCCTCTCCCATCCGACGCTGCCCTCATATTACTTTCTCCGATGAACATCCCAAACAGCACGGACACTCACTTCACGGATTCCTCCCGAGCAGTGAAGTGAACACAACCACAGTCAGGGCTCCTCCGTGCATATGACAAATCTAATCCTCCTCCTTCAGAGTTCTAACAGGGAAGTCTCTATTCACACACGACCTTAATCACACTGACCCCCCTCTCTCTCTCCACAGTGTGCTGGACCTTTTTGTTGCAGTTTGTGGGAGAAGAGTTTGAGTTTTTAATAAAAACTTTAAAAAGATCTTTGTGTGATGGACACATAAAATGGATAATAATAGTGTGTGTGGGGGGGGGTTCAAAACATAAAGTGACAATCATACATAATATAGAGACAGTTTTATTAAGTTTCTATACGTTCACGTACCATGGTCATATATGTTTGTTATCTATAACCTGCTGTTTTTTATACGCGCCAGTTGTTTCGAGTTGTCTGGACTGTTATTGTCCCAAGTAATGGAAATGAACACGCACGCACGCACGCACACACGCACACACACACTCCACAGCTTCTGTATAGTTGTAGTCCTGCAAACACATAAACTTGTCAAAGTTTTTCCGTTGCTTGATTCATGCCAGTTGAACCACATGTTTATCGTAGAAGCCGAGCGCCTTTATATGGAACCAGAGCTTAGTGTTGTTGATCTGGACTGCACCAAACCTAAAACTATTTACTTGAATGTTAAAGTAATCACTGCCGAGATACAAACACAACGTTTTTGACAATAAATTCCACACTGAGGAAGCGAGTGCTCATGATTTTCAGTTCCTGCATACATCAGCGTCCAATGTCTCCCGCATACCCAACACCATGTTTGTACAATTTTAACAGAAATGTAGAAGAGGTAAATTATGGCACTGCTGCCGTGACACCAACAGCTGTGGAGCTGTGCCAAATGTTACACATATCAAGTTATTAACTAAGAAATCAACAAATCTTGCAATGTTTAAAAAGAATTCTATGTCTTCTTCCCAGGCCCATTACATTCTCCTTCAATAAACACATGACCTCCCACAGAGGTGCTCGTGGAACAACGCTCTCCAGTGTTTGGATGAGCAACACACAGAACTTCTATGAATTCCACTCACCCAAAGCTCTCCTGACATCTTTGTCTGTGTATTCTACAGCATTTCGCTTGTCATTCAGTGAGACGTTAGTTTACTTTGAGCTGTTTAGAAACCTCATCAACACACTCACTCATGTTCAATCGTGATGGGAGGATCTCCTCCTGTGTCGTACTCATTCTCAGTTTTCCTCCAGAAACTCCCTGAGCTTCACTCGGGGATTTGTTTTCTCAAGAACAGTCTGGAGATTATCCGGGGTTCAGTGCGTCTGAAAGCGCCTATAAAAACACAGTTATGTTGGTTTAGTCAATTTATTGGAGTACATTTTTTCCCCCATTATGCACATCCATTGCTTTCATTCCCTCTTCCCCAAAAACACACGGATGTGTTGTTTTGTCATTGTTACGTGAAAACTAATAACTAAATATTTCTGATAGTGCTGATCCTACACATTCATGTTTTTTAATCTGATGAAACCGCTTCCTGGAATCCAGTTTACTTACGTACTTCACCAAATAGTCTTTTTTGAGGCTCAACTAGAAAAATGCAAGAGATTGTAAAGATGTCTAAAACTTTTTTTGTTTTTAGGAAAGATCCAAGAATAGATTTACAGCTTCTGATCCATGTGAGGCCGCCAGTTAACCCCTCCTCTCTACTTAAACCTAATCCCACCAATGTAACCTGGAGAACATGTGATTACACATGAAGACATGACATGGCTTTGAATGGCTCAGATCATGGGATGTGCAGCATGTTAGTGGGGTTGAGCTTTGAAGTCTCTCTGTGAAGTGTCAGCTCGGATCTTTATTTTCCAGCCTTTGTCGGGCTCACGCCGCTTCATTTTCATGATATGGATCATTACATGTGTAATTACTGTGTGCCATCAACATCGTAACACTGGTTCAGTGGATGATATTTAAAACGACATGTCTTGGTTGACGCGGTTGATGTTTTCGTGTTGATGCTCTGTCTGATGTCGTCCCCTGTCACGTGTGAGCAGCCTCCTCTTCACTTTGTTTCTCTGTGTACTTCCACCGACTTCTCGAACGCACAAGAGTGGAATTACATTATTTCGGAATAATCAAAAGGAACTACAGAGCCTAGAAACACCCTCTAACAGATGCAAGCAATGACACGCAAAAGCCTTTCCAGAGGCCGGCTCATAATGCCTTTTAATGGTCTTGTTTAACAAGCAAGGGAAGTGGTTTCCCCCCATTACCCGCAAACCCCGAAATCTTGCCCGGCCAAAAACAGGGATATCCTAGAGTTCAATGGGAGCTGCATCAATCTTCTTGTCCCCAAAGACATGTGCTTATTCAATAGAGAGGGATCAAGCGAGCCCTGGACCGTGTCAGAACTTTCTAAACAGCCTTCGCTTTGGTGGCGCAGCCAAACCGCTCGCACTAAACTGAAACGCCACCAGAACAATCTGCAGTAATTGATGTTTTCTAGAGTGCAGTCTCAACACCACCAAATGAATTCGACGAATCGTCTGCAGCCCGTCCGGATCACCGCAGAGGAGCTTCAAACACTTGGGTGACATTCTTCACGAAATGTGACAGAGCAGCAGACTCGAAGCCACAATAAACGTGACGCAGCGATAAGAAAAACATTTTCAAAGATTTAATCGTGTATCATTACAATTGTTAGTCATAGTGTTCTATACGTCTTTATGGTGCATTATTGTGTTGAATAAGCCCAAGCTAAAGTAATAACACTCACTTAGCAAAAAACTGAAAGAGACACAGTAATGACACATGATGAAAATATTTACCCTGGCTCTTTGCTTGATCTTGGGAGTTTCATTCAAAAGTGTGTTTGTACATTTCTAACCTTGATGTTAAAGGCTATTAAAGCCTGTAAAGCTGCGTTACTGTCACAAAACTATGCCCTGCAAAGTGTCCTGTCTAATCCCTCTATAATGAAAAAAGTGTCCATGCACCGTCCATTCGCAGAGACGGGAACGAGGCTTGACAGTTGCGGTTTTGTACCAGTGAGGTCTAAAGATAGGACTGAAATTACACGATACCATCCAGTGTGACAGGCAGGTGGGGCTGGCACCACACTGTAAGCACACTTTACTCTGAGTTCGTTATCAGCTCACATCCTCCTGTGAAGTCAGGTCTATGTGATGGGCAGCAGGGCAGAGAGAGCTCTGTCCATGTACAGGAGTGTTGACGACATTAAGATCTATCACGCCAACAATCAGACTGTTCACCTTCTCAAAACCGTTGCCAGATGTTGATGAGTTGCTACAAGAATATTCCTGTTTACATGTAACGAGCAAATACTGCTCTACTTCCCTGACGTCTTGGTTGGGTAAAAGAAGATAAACACCAATCTCTGCAAAACCCAAAACACAATAGACAAGCTGTTTACATGCAATGAGCTAAGAAGAGCCATTTCTTTAAAAAAATAATAGATGTCAGTATAAATTAATCCATGCATTTATTAATTACCTGATTCAGTAGTCCACGTGGCAGATAGACTTTTATGATGAAGTGATTATGGTCACACCTCCTGTTCATTTCCACCTTGTTTACAACCAGGACTTGTGTCAAGGTGTCGTCAACCAGTGTCGACTCATTTATTAATAATGAACTGGATGTTGCTTCTTAAAAAGCTAAGTGGCACAGACAGCAGCAGCAACTCAATATTCACGCTACCAAAAAACAGCAACCAGTGGTCTGCCTCTCTCTGCCTTTTAACTACCACAGCCTGATTGGTGATCGAGCCCAGATCAATAAGCAGATCTCCCGCAGTGTTCCGCCCGTGCTGTTTTTGACCTGTTGAAGCTCCTCTGTGTTCATCAGAGCAGTGGAACCAAGTGTTGGGTGCTTTGTTCCACTCTCGGTTCTGCTTCCTTGAACAAAATAACTGGGGAACCAAGGACTCACACAGCTCATAATCAGTGTGAGATTTTATAAACTCAGTATATGCCACCAATCTGTAATATCCTGCTCCAAGGAGGCAGAGAGGGAGGGAAACATTAAAGCAGCCCCCTGAGGTTTCTTATAAGGCACAGAGACTGTGGAGATTATTGCATTGTGTGGCGCTTTCTCATAAAAGCATTTAAATATTTTTCTAAAAGAAGTGGCAGCACCTCCCTTTTTAAAATTCCCACTCTGATGCTCAATAAAAGTCTTTTCCCTGTTTGTGTGCTGCTGTTTTATTTTGGTCAGACCATTTTATCAGGATATTGGCAATTACAGCAGCAGCAGGCCCTACCTACCATTAAAAGACTGAAGTATTTTGTGGTATAGAGTCATTTCCTGCCTGCAGTGTTTTTTTTTTTATTCTGTATAAACCCCAAAGCACAGTGCCTGTTATTTGCAGTGGAGTGAACTGTGACGTTTGCAATGGATCCAGGGGATAAAATTCTGCTTAGCACCGAGAATGTTTTGAAGAAAACAGTGTGCTTCCATTACACCTGCGCGTTTCACATTTCACACAGCAAGTAACAGCGCTCCTCTCTCCTCCTCCTCCTCCCTCTCATCCCTCCTCTTCCCCGCTATCAGTCATGTTAACGATCCTCCCATTTGGGGTTCCTGATATCCCAGCTCTCTCTCTGAGGATCCTGCTTGGCAGAAATAGAGTTTAGAGCAGCAGAGCCGTTTCCTCATTGATTTTGGATCTGACCTTCCTGTAACCTCACGTAAAACAATCGCCCTGTGTGCCCAAAGGCCCCCCCCCCCCTCCAGCCGACTGGGGAGACAGTTAAACATAGAAGCGAGCAAAGAAAAAGCAATCTTTATCACACTTCCCTCCTGTCAACGGTGAAAACAGGAGAGGGACAATAGGGTCACACGAGCTGAGAATGCAGACGGCCGCTGCGTCCCAGAGACGGTTGGTTGGTTGGTCACTGTGAGGCGTGAGCCAAGAGAGGCAGGGATTCGTGCGGCGAGTTGAATGGTTGAAGTTGTCTTCATTACATGCCGTTGCATACTCTCAGAGGAAATAGATAAATTACGCCGAGGGTGAAGAGGTGAGCCAGTAATACCCAGCTGTGAATTGGCCTGAGAGGCATGACTGTGCCAAAGCAGAGATGACAGACAACCTGAGGGTCATTACTGTGTGATTAAATACTGTGAGTGCGAGAAGTCAGATCAGGGGAGGAGGGGGGGGGGGGCAGTAGGGGGAGGATAATTGTAGTTTAGCTGTGGTGCAGCTGTACAGTTCTCAGTGTGACCAGTGATTGCCCTTCCTCTATCTCCAACCCACTAAACTTCAGAAGTCCTTTCCTTGATGAACCCCCCCCCCCCCCACAATAAATAAAGGTGTTTCCATGTGCGGCGTGCGCTCACACGCTCTTCACACACACATCTGTTTCTGCGTTGTCTTGTTATCGCAGTCCTTGACCACGGCAGGGAGCTCGCCGCGTAACACAGATCATCACGTTGATGGATGAGCTGGAGTTTGGAGAGACCTCTGGAAAGAACTTTTGGATCCGGCTTATGAAGTCTGACAGGAGTCCAAAAAGTCCCGGGGAGAAGCTGGAAAGGTGAAAACCTCAGACTGAAAGGTTGTAATCAGAAGTGAGCTAACTGCTCATTTTCTCACTCTTCAGGGATTAAAAAACGCCGTATTCTGCTATTCGTGACCGGGGCTGTGCATGAGACCGAGGCAAACTGCTGGCCAGATGTTAAAACTCCATTTTCTTCTGGCACCCTCATTTAACTCGTACTCGCTCAAACAATTAGATGCATCGCAGCGGGAAGTGCCGAGTTTTATCTCGACACTAAGGGTTCTTTTTAGGACATGCTCCGTTTTAAAGCAGTCCTAAACCTAACTTTACTATCCTGTTACTGAGGTGAGACATTTCTGCTCCCTGGACTTCTCCTCTTTGCTCTGTGTACACTCGTAGGTGTGTGGGTTTTGTGTGGGACATTCCTCTGTCAGGCCCATTATTGTTGCCGTCTGAGGCAGCTGTTCAGACTGTGACGGTCAAACAAAAGATCTGCTTCTCGTTACTGACAGATATTTTTCACTCCATTATTTCCTCCTGTCACTCATTCACCTCCGCGGTGAGCTGTCGTAACACTGTGGGAACATGTGCGCACGTCGAGGACTGTAAAACCTGCCAGCAATTCAAATCAATAGAAATGCTTAAAATGAACACATTTGCTGTCACAATTTCAACAACACATCCACAGAATGCATATCTATGGATATTGTGCTGGATTGCATTATGTAGCATGTGTGCGTTCATTTCATTGTTCATCCCCTCGATAGCCGAGTCCACAGAGAAGTTAATTTGTGGAAGGTCCATAGAAAGATTTGAAATAGTAGCTCCATCCCATACACCGTTGCTTCTTTTCACCCCAGTGCAATTGCTCTTTTTGTGTGGCGCCTCGCTAACACTGTCAAAGGTCTGTAATGAGAAGTAATGCCGTCCTCACTGCTTGTTAATTGCTTTCCTTTGTCAAAAATGAAGAGATGGGAAATTGCTCACTGGGCACATTTCAGATATCATCTCTTCCTCGTTGCCTTTTCTTCTCCCATCTGCACAGGCACTGCATTGTCATCCTGAAAGGGCAGAAATGGAAGGATTCCCAGCAGCAGCAGCAGCAGCAGCGGCGGCGGCGGTGGCGACTGCGGGAGAGTGAGCCGCTGTCAGTGCGCATTAATAATGTGGCGAACCACTAACAACTGCACATAACCAGGACCCGTCGTGGAGTCGGGAAGCTGAGAGGTTAGGGCTAGGAGCGGGCCTAAAAAAGATTCCGGCACTTTATCAGACGCGGCCGTTCAGCAGCAATCAGCGCGCAGGGAGGGGCTGGACCTCGACACGGAGATGTCCTTACCCGTGGCACGCTGAATGTTAAAGTGTGTCTCCAGCCTTACATAACGACAGCTCCGGGGGTTAATGGCTTCATTGATGTTTATATCTGTCATAACTGAGTCATTAGAGACAGGAGATCCATCAACACTGTCTTGATGGAGGCTTCATCTTATCTGAGAGATAGGGGCGAAAAAAAAAGAAACATTCAGATGCCATTCCAGATTGTTTTTCAACCTTTGTTTCCTGTCAGCACTACGACTTGGTGCTTGTGTCAGTGAAACAGCTGACTTCACTTCACATCGTCCGTATTTCTTCTATTCATACATTCGCTGTAAACCTGTTCTTTCCCTATATAACTGTGAGAATAAGGTATGTAAGGTAATGTAAGGTAATGTCTCAATCTCAGCTGAGCCTGTATGTATGCTAACATTGGTCACATCAGAGTGAAAGATGAGTCATACTGAGCTAAACATAAAGTATATTTCATTAAAAAACAAAGGGATAAAGTGTCTCATGTTCAGCCTGAGGTAATCATACATGTTTTCCAGTATTCAATTGAACAGTTGGTGAGGCGTTTCATGAAATAAACTAAAAGCTGCAGCCCTCATGGCCCTGCCAGAGATACAGCGCAAAGATCGCCAAAGGATTCTGCACGACATTTCATGGCGATCCATCCAACAGCTGCTGAGATATCTCTGTGATGCACCAGCGGAGCAGCACGGCCATCCACGGAGCCTCGCTGCCCACCCAACAGCTACAGTTCAAGATCGCATCAACGTGAATAACACAATCGCTCTTGGTAGCGTTTTATTGGGTCTGGATATCGCAAGTGTTCAAGTTAATTTTTGGCTCTATTTGCTTGTTTATCTTATCTGTCCTGGGACTTGGAACCATGTTTAAGGGGTTTCAGGCCAGAAGCAGATAAAGACGCTATCACGAGTCCAGATAGCAGGAGTGAAGCCGAGCTCCTGCTCAGGCAACTGAACCATTTCATTGGTTGACAGCAGTTTAGTGTAAATCACTGATTAAAGGAATACACTGTAGTATTTATCACTGCACAGTGCTGCAACATATACTTTTATAGAAGCCACTTGCACTTCTGCACACACACACACACACACACGAGTCATAACCGCTGAAGGCAAAGTTTACCAGGCTTTATTTAGAAAAGTGTGTTCTGGAGATTTTTTAGCAGTCAAGCAAATAAACCTCAATTTGCTCATCTGAACAGGACCTCCCTGTCTGATGAATGGACCCGCGCAGAAAGTGCCAGCTCTCGAGAAGAAGACTTTTTTAAAGAAACAGCTGAACTCATAATCAAGGGCTAATAGGAAGGGGACTGGACCGCAGATTAAAGAGGATTCAGGAATGAGACTCACATCCGCGGGTCGCGACCCCTGAGCTCTGCTTCACACACAGCAGATTTCTTTTCTCCACCTGAATCACAACAAAATAACTGCAAGAGAAGTTAGCATAAAAAGTTAAAAGTTAACATAACCTCTATGAAAAACAAAACAAATGAAACCACGGAATGTCTCATCCTTCCCCATCAACTTTAAATCTGTTCAGTCTATTCAATAAATCCCTCATCTCGTTCCCTTTGCTGTCTCACCACACTGTTTTCCCCCACCCACTTGCTTCCTACCACCCATTCTTTTTCCACCCCTCCCTCACCCAAATCTGTTTTTTCCTCTCTCCTTGGTTGCCCCCCCCCCTCTCTCTCTCTGCCCAGTCATCTTCCTGTCGTCTTTTCCATCCCCTGCCTCTCCAGGACCTTTTTCCACTGCAGCCGTATCACCATTCACATGGAGGAGAGAGGCGACAGATACATCTCTGTAGAAAGACAGAAACATGCCATCAACCTGTTTTTTTACTTCATCTACAAAGCAGCAAAACACCGAATACATTCTATGTCTAACTACCAAATATGAGCGCTAAGTAATTTCCTCGCTGGACCAGCCCTCTTGCTCCTCAGCTTGGACAAAGAAGCCAAGATGGGGGCACAATGGAAGATAGCAATAAAATGAACAGATGTTTGAGTAGAAGCGAAGCGCCACGCTGCCCAATTTGACTCTAGCAGCGCCTGGTTTGCAGTATTTACACAGGATAATGTGTGTGTAAGACTTTGGCCCGCGGAGAGCCTCCAGGACTGTGCGCTGCATCGGTCCGGAGCCAGAGCGGGTCGAGTGGCCCCCAGGCTCTAGTAAAATTAAAAGTAGTTGGAATTTGCCGAGTGAAAGAGCTGAATCTATGCAGCAGCTCAGCTGGGACCAAGCTGGCGGGGAGAACACCTGTCTCCAGACTGGACTGGCCCACAATCTCTGAGCCTACATCGTAAACAGGATTTTCAAGTGAGCAATTGTGTGTGTGCGTGCTCACGTCAACAGAAATAGATAAGCAAGAAAAATAACATCTGTTCAAGGCCATAAAATCTTTTGGCTCATTGTGAAAATGTAGGATTTAGTCAAATATTTTTCTGTGTGAACAATGTTTCATTTTTGTGAACTCTCAGCATTAGTGGAGGAGAAATAGGGAAATAAACATATCTACTGTATTTAAACAAGACTTTGAAGCTGGTTTATTATACGTTTATTGTCCAATTTGCAATCAGTGATTTCATATTGCGCAACATTCCTGTGCTTGACTTTCATCAGGGCAACTTTTTGTGATAATAAGAAGCCATTTAAAATAGGGCGTGGCCTCAGGTCAGCCGTCCAATCACTTTCCTAAAAAATGTTGGCCTGATCGAGCATTGAAACGCAGCAGCGTAATAAATCACTGAGTGCAGGTGAGCAGGTGTTGATCTACTCATCCCTCTCCTACGCGCCTGTTCCACCTCATGGCGGTGAGAAGCCGTCTTTAAACTGTTTGTATATTATCATCCATGCAGACAGTCAGACCTCATAGTTTCAGCTGCAGTTGTGGTATGCAGCGAAGTCCCCTCTCTCACTCGAGAGCTTATCTTTCACAGCTAGTCTGTTGCACGTGTGAGAGCTGAGAAGAGATCCTTGGGTTGCTCAACAGTGGGTAGAGACAAGCAGAGCTAAAGGAAGAATAAATATTGGATGTGCACCAAAAACAGGATTTCAAACTGCTGCTCATCTGAAGGTTCGACAGTGATGTGTTGAAAATCGATGAATACCAGTTGAACTAAAATTGAAAAAAAAGGACGTGATTATATTTCCACAACTCTGTTCTGTTAAAATACTAAATAAATTAGAAAAATCTGTTCATTGACCAGCCAGGAAGCCCAGTAGACAACTTTATTGACGACAGCAGAGCTGACACATATTCTACCGAGTGTTTCTGCCTCGCAGCAGTAATTATTGATTCCTGTATTATTGTATTTACGACTTGTGGTTATGAACGTCCCACAAACAATGACACCACAAGGCAGAATGTCCCACATGGCAGCCTCAGTAATGATTTAAAGTTGTAACCAGGGCAGCAAATATTTAAGGCTCGGTTTATGCCTGTTTTTCTGTTTGGGGGGGGGGTTGTGTTTATTATGTCACATTCTTTCACACGAAGGGAAAATACGGGAGTTTGGGAGTCCTTGCGTCCATTCAGTGAGGCATTACCATGTTCTTTGATGGACTTCATTGGGCCCAAAGGAGAAGGACGTAACCCTGTTTATTTAAATGCACAGCTTTGTGGGCCCTTAAATGCTGCTCTGTCTTCATTCCTCAGTCACTGTGCCTCCATTCACAGCGAAAAAACAAAAACCTTTGACCCCCTTTGTCTGCCTCATTCGCTGCTCCATTTTATTGCCATCTTTGTGCTTCATAGATTTCTCAATTTAACAATTTCCAGTAAAATGAGGTTGTTTCTCTTTAGACCTGCCTTTGGCTTTCCTGGCTGCGTCTCTGGTGGGAATCTGCAGCTAAAGACCTCTTTCTGCTGCGATATTCCGATGGGAATGCTTGCCCGAGTGACACTGGCATAATAGATTTCAGTCTCTCGGCTCGCTCCCCTCAGCTTGTTACAATTAAAACCGTAAGCAAAGACACAAAACAGATTCCAAGCTAGGCAGTCACTGGGTCTGGCCAGTTGTTCTTACTGCAGATAATGGCAGGATTAACTAATTCAGAGTGGGCTATTATTTGAGCTAATATTGAGCCCTTGCTCAATACAGTGCAGACTTGGCAGGTCAATCTCCCCGAACGTAGGAAGATTATAATATTTCATCTCACAAAAGAGGTTTTACGTCTTAATTCAGCCTTCCACTTACTTCCCTTTTTGTTGATTTTGAGCCCTTAGTCAAAGTCAGTTTAGGGTGATTCATGGGTCACCTCTTACAGCAGTGACTTTATGAGCGCACAAGTTTAAAAAGAGGCTTTAATTTAAAGTTTTCATGCAGTCTAATTTGAGCGTTCACTTTAAAGCCTCTTTAATCACGTGAACCCTGATGGCCCCATTCAGGTGAAACGAACCGCTGCTGCTTCGAGTTGTTGTTAATGCCGTGCAGTTGATGTGTTTGTGTGTTGCTTTGGGTGCTTTATGTATTCGGGCTGCGCCAGCTCTGTTAGCGGTGGGTTTATGAGCGGCTTTACGAGCTAGCCTCAGGTCTGCTCGCGGAGAGTGATGGAGAGGCCTTGAACAGTGCTATTGACTGGGCTAACTGGAGTTCGTCCGCAGCGAGCTAAAATCAACACCAGCGCTATACGCTTTAGTGAAAGACTTGCCAGTAAAACACTTCTCTGAGAAACCCTGTTGTGGGCAGTCCCTTTGCGACTTCTAGCTTCCTTCTTTCCAAACCAGCGTAACTGTCCGCTAAACACGCAGTCCGACTTCCACTGAATTCACCTCAAGAATAAGCAAACAATTAAAAAAAAAAAAGGGCTGCTCGGTCAACTGCCGTCCTTGTGGCAGGGGTCAATTTTGAGTTTGGGAGAAAATGCAGCCTCCAGACAATGCCTTCAATTTTGACCCACCACAGAGAGGGTGTAAAAAAAGATGTGGCAGAGACAGACAGAGGGAAATGTGGTAATATGAGGTGTTTTATGACACCACCAGGAATAGCCTGATAATCGTGAAATATTGTAGCAGTGCTGGGGCCAGAAATTCAGCCTTCAAGATCCGGGGCAGTATTTCTCTTAAAAGGACCATAAATTATTTTGGCAGGTGGGTTCTAAAACTGCAGGCCACACAAGACAAGGACCGAGAGACTGTGGCTTATTACATTCAGCAGTGGGACAGGTCTTAGTCGCCACGATGGTGTGAAAGTATGCCGCTACGCTTTACACTGCGAGTGTGTGACAGAAGAACACGAGACAGCGTTTCTGTAACACAGTGGAGTAAAAGACACAAGCCTGTGCCTGTGAAATGAGTCAGTTCTTCACAGAATGAAACATTTGATGTCTAAAATAAGGAGATGTGTGACCTTCACACTGTGTGTGTGTGTCTGTGTATGTGTGTGTGAGAGAGAGTGTGAAGGGGACAGCTTTAGTAAAACAGGGGCCCATAAAACGACTAGGATTTATATGGAGTGAACAGTATGTCCAAGAACCACTTGTGAGTTATGTGTCTAACAGAGACTTGTCCTCAGACACAGAGCAGGGAGGGGCACCAGTGAAATCCAATAATCTGCTCTGTGTTCAGTTCCCAGTCAGAGGCTCGCTCTCATTCGCTAATAAACGATCATCATCAACGCTCGTACTACACCAGAAACATTCAAATATATTATTATTATATATCTTCATAAATGAGGAATCAGGATCAGGTTTAATGACTGATGTAGTCTTTTTTTAGAAAGCCATCACTGCTGGTTATTTCCATCTCCTGAAACTGAATAGAATTATAGAAAACATATTCAGTTTGCATGAAACAACATGCAGAAATCCACGTGCTATCAGGTATTAATGCAGTGGCTGGAATAATCTTTAATCGAAGCAAACAGATTAAGAAAATAATTAACTTATATAATGGCCACTCACAAAAAATGATTAACCATAAGAGGCAGTAAATGGGAGTTAAGCTGTGGGAGGAGTTTCTCCACAGCCCATCACAAGAATCCTGTTTGAATGTGCATAATTACCCACCCTCACACTCCTCTCTTACAGTGCACGCAGCAGAACGTGCAAACTGCTCCGTGCACACCTGAGGAAACCTGTTTCAGAAAGCTACATAAATTAACTGTGTCAAATTATAATGAAATATAATTCATATTATAATTGATTTTTTTATTTTATATCCACATTATAATTTATTTTATAGGATCTAACAAACATGGAGCGGATTGTTTAGCCTTGGCAGCAGTTAAAGCGTGTCATATTTGGACACTGGAGCCACGTTAACAGGCCAAGTTAGAGAGGAGCATGAAGGTTGTGGTGTGAAACACACCCATGCTACATGAACAAGTCCAGCTGAACTTTGACTGAGCTTCAGGACCAACACAAGAGAAACTGATGAACTTTGCTCCAGTTGGATTCAAAGGGTTCAGAGTAGGCATTGTTAATGTCTGGGCCCTAAAAGTTTAAATATGGATCCATGATAATCTGGAGGGAGGGAGCGGGGTCAGAAACTAGCGAACAGAGGCTCAATTCATTCAAGCTCACACTTCATAGGACATCTACGCCGACTTCAAACAATGCATTTGGTTTGTGAAAACTGAAGAGTAAATTATAATGCAGAGGGTCAGTGGAGGATAGTACAGAAACCAAATGATCTGTCACCTTTGTAGTGACAACCAGAGAGGGACATCACATGTTGTTAGTTGTGTGAATGAAAGTTTATTTGCCAAAATATCAAGTTTTTTCGTGATTTGTGTTTGTATGCTCCATACCATGTGACCACGGTCTCCATTCAGAGTAAATCAATAAATTAAACAAATGCATGAGCTTCAGAAAATGTAATACAAGCAGATATTCAGACAATTTACAATGAGATATTTCCTTTAATGTACTTCCAAATTGGAACAACTACATATTCAACCTATGAGAAAACACAATGGAAACAGTGTGAAGCATTCGACAGCCTGGTAGGTGTGTGGTGAGCAGAGTTCATGACAGTGAGGTGGAGCGGGTCACGGCGAGGTCAGTGGGACTAGCCTGGTGGTCTGCAGATGCAGAGTGACAGTTAAGGCCGGGGATCTCCGAGGCCGGGCCACAGTTGAGGGGTTATCACAGTCACCATCGCACACACACACCTCCCTGTTTCTGGTGACATGTTATGGCTATCACTGACAGCAGCTTAAAGGCAACTGACATCAAATGAGGATCTGCCACCATGCATGTAAAGGCCCTTCACAGCCCTTGAAACACATGAGCCAAATTAAATCTCTGCTTTGTTTATTTTCTGCCTGAGAGGCTCTGAGTTATTTTCGCATGCATCAGCAAGGATTATCAAAAAAAAAAAAAAAAAAAAAAAATGTCGTTATCCGATCAAGAATTATCTGACGATCTGGTTTGATTGGCTAAATGAATGCTAAATAGTTTTGCTTTGCGGTTGAGCCCATTCTAATTTAAAATGGGGGGGGGGGGGGGGGGGCGGGCAAAGAGAGAAGAGCATAAGAATGGGGGGGGTGCATGCACACATTCACACACTCACAGCTGAAGCAGATCCAAGAGGTTTGTCCCAACTTTTTTTTGAAATCCCTGCGATTTCTTTTTTAAAGTTGTTCCCTGAGTAAGAATGAGTCATTGGCCTCACAATGGGGCCACAGTGACAGCCTGTCCTCCGTGGAGCTGTGATAGTGGAAGAATGCCACTCTGGGAGGGTTTTGGTCGCTTTATATTCTCTCCACGCCAAGGTCCTAACCCCCTGTGTCAGCCCCCTCACCCCTCACCTCCTGTCTCCTCTAATGTGGCTTTATTGACTGTGACACACTGAGCATGGAGACGATGACCGAACAATTAAAAGTTCCCCCAAAGGAAGAGCCATTAGAGTCACAAACCATTCCACAGGCTCTGGGTTAGAGTGTGTGTGTGTGTGTGTGTGTGTGTGTGTGCAATATACACGTGTGACAATACTCGAGCAATAGTGGACAAGTGAGGCAGGTGAAATTCCGCTCACCACACCATCCCCCCATCACCTCATGAATATGAAACAGAACTCAAATCGGCACCAAAGCCACCGGAGACACTGCGAGAAAAAAAAACACGTCTCCCGTTTTGGTGAAGTTATCAGGAGATTGAGAGGATCAAACGGGCCCGACGCTGATAGAAGTAACTCAACCCTGAACGCTTTAAAGCCAGCGTTTCACATTGCTCTATCCCAAGATTACGCTGCGACACATTCTACTGCACATTTAAGCCTCCACAAACTGGGTTATCAGCGAAATCAAGCTCAACAAAGCTCGAGCAAACATCTCAGAGATCAACTGGATTATGATGAATTTCTGTCTGGGGTGTATTCAGCTGCCTCGTAAAGCTCGCTCTCCGCAGAGATGGATCTCTAATGAAGTGGTGGTGGGGGTGGGGGTGGGTGGGGGGACAATGACAAGTGGCTAATGCTCTTAAGGAGAGCCACACATGCATATATGGGCCACAGGCAGGAGAGTGTGACTGCAGCGTTCCAGACAACTTCCAGGGCCCAGGTCTCGTCTTTGCTTCCTTTCTGGCTCTGACTCTGTTCCGTCTGCAGCATGTAAATTTGAAGCGAAACACCATAATGAGGCTGCTAATGGTCCGCGTGACCTGTGACCTTGTGTCTCTGTCAGGGTCCTCGCAGGGCCACAGGCCAGCCACATAATCGCTTCCATGAACTACTCACAGGCCTTTCAAATGTGACTTTTAGCCCCGTCGAAGAGTTAAATGTTAATTTTGTGCAATGCAGCTAATGCTCGCCTGTCACTTGTCGTCAGGTTTGATTATGTTCGTGAGCGGTTGTTTGTCTTTCTTTATTAGTTTACGCCGCGATGAAATGATCTGCGTTTCATTACGACCTCCTGGAAATAATCGTGCTGACAGTTTGGACACAGGTCTTCCACCCACGCACACGCAGTGGAAAGATTACCTGAATGAGTGAAAATTAAAGGGAGGATAGGGTGATATTAAACCTTTACTAGATGCTTTCACCCGAGCCTTTTCTAATACATCCTGTGGCTTGAAGAAAACGCCAGTAAAAATGCATCTGGGGTGAAGACGTTTGAATATTTTACCTATTAAAGGCGGTGTTGTGTTTTCTTCATCAGAGGCCATCTGTCCAATAAATATTTAAACCAACATCTTTGTACCCCGGATTTACTCTCCATAAATGTAATCCGTGCTAAACTTATGCCAGATCCCCCCCACTGAGACAATTTCATTAGTGTTAGAGATGACATCAGGCCAAAACAACTGCCTCTTTTATCTGCGTTAGGAACAGTATCAATTGGATTTGCTGCCTTTAAAGCAAATTGAAAGAACATGAGCCTGAGACGGAGCTGAGCTTTGAGCGGCATGGGCACCGTAACAGGTATGAAGAATTCAGTTTCCTGTGCGCGTGTTTTAGTTCACAGAGGAAATCATTAACTTATGAAAACACTCTGCGTCCTCGTCTGAACATTCACAGGTGAGCCGCGACCCTAAACTCTGAGCTCACCAACAGAAGAGGTCTGGCTTTTTTTTTTTTTTTTTTTTTGTTATTCAGCGGCAAAGTTCTGAACGAGAGAAAATTATTTTCCAAATATTTGAAATGAAATATGTGACTCTGGATGCCAGTGGGCTGCAATAGGTTTGAAGTCATTGAAATGAAAAGTATGTTAATATGCTGCTTGTGTCTGTCTCATCACTTCACAATATTAAACTTCTTTCCTCATAAGATTCAATCTACCAACCAATCAAATTTAATTTGTAAAGCTCATAATCACAGGAGATAGTTTGTTGCATGGTGGAAGGTAAAGGATCGGCTAATGTTAAAGTAAAGTCTTGTAATCATAGTCCACAATCAAGACATTATCCTCATCCCCAGCTCCAGTCACTTCCACACATGGATAAAGATCATTAGTTTGGTTTCCCAGCATGCAGCTGTTCAGACGATCTTGTTTTATCTGCTGTGAAGCCCCAGCACGCTGAAGATGAAGGTTAAAAAAAAAAAAAAGAAACGAGGAAATGTTGTTCTAATTTACTACAAAATACAATCTGCCCTGCGCCTGTTAATGTTTAACATCTGCATATCTACCCTGAGGTGATAATATGTCAGCGTTTACAGCTTATTTCTGTTGCCTCCAAATGGCCAAACAGTGCAGGTTGAAAATGTGATATTGTGAGATTCTTCAAACGAGGGTGAAATTTCAACTGAGGCTATGAAATGAAGGTCACCAGAGGAGACGAGCTATCAGAAATATCATGTAAAAAACAGTCATTATTAAGAAATGTTAAACAGTTGGGGGATGAAAGTGATAGGAAACAAACTTTTTAAACAGCTCCACTCGTAATACCTTTATAATTCGGTCTTCTTTGACCTTGTTTTCAGCCCTGTAATGCAGTGGCGGATAAAAAGTATTTGCTCCTGTTTGCTTTTGTTTTCTCTTAACTTGGCCAATGGGAGAATTCAATGATCTCAGGCTGTACTCATAGTAGAAAACGTGATTCCTACCACCCCACTGATGACAACATAATGTGCTTAAACACATATTTGAAGTCTATTGCTTTGATTAATCCAGAAGCAAACTCAAATCTCAAATGTCTACAGAGCAAATGCCTCAGAGTTACCCACTACTACCATCTACTGGAGATCTGTGAGGCCTTTTCTTTCCTCCCTGCTCTCACAAGCACCTGCATGGACTGTTTTAAAGCAAGGGTGACCTTCTTTGGCTTCCTCTGCACGAACCACTGGCCACACTGAACAATAAAGACAAACCCTAAAGACCCTAAAGAAATTTAGTTGTCATGAAAACATCTCCTAATTACATCCTCAACACGCTGCTCAAGAGGATCGTTACTCCGTCGTCCAAACATGATCTCAGAACACATTTGTGTGAGCGGGCTGAGCCAAAAGGCAAGAACAGACAGACAACAAACGAGCAAATGTGAGCCACACAAACCCAGGAGCTGCGAACTGCGATGAGGTCGGGCCTGTTTGGGGCTTCCTGTTTTGCCAAGGTCAATATTTTGAAAGTAGCTGAATATTTAAAAAAGCATTTCCCCAGGCCTCACAAAGAAGAGTGGAGATCTATTAGTTAGGCCTCAAAAATCAGGGGCTGTTTTAAAGCAATGTCTTCATATGATGTATGTTCAGAGTCTGGATATGTTTGAGAAAAAATGTAGTTCACAGTGGGAGCTGCACAATATGACTGATAATATTATCTTAAAAGTGAATTGTGAGCCAGACTCTTTATCCTCTGTAATGGGCTTAAAGCGACATGTGTCGTGTATGATGCCGCCGTCTCCTGACGCATTTTGGACAAGCTTAAATACTGTACAAGCCTCAGAGCGATGACACAGAAGCTGGTGGTGTTCAGGGGCCTAATGTCTGTTGAGACAGTGCCCCCAACTGGATCAACTTGGAGAAATCACCCAGGTCCTACCAGGCGTGCACAGGACGCACGAACGCACGGAGCAGTTTGCTTTGCAGTCACATAGCGTGAAGAGTGTGTAAGCTCACACACATCTGTGGACGGTAGATGTCAATGCCTCGAATGTACGCAGCTATTAAAAAATGAATGGCTTTAACTATCGTAATAAATCCAGTGGGTTTGTGGAAGTTGCTGTTCACACCCCCCCCCCCCCAGGTGTAGAAAAGTTAATACTGCTTATAGCATTATTTGGAACAGCTGCTGTAGAAAAGATTAATACTGCTTATAGCATTATTTGGAACAGCTGCTCGACGGTTAAAAGGCGGAGGATCCTGCCGGAGCATTCCTCAGACGGACAGCGTGTCATTCTGTAATCAGTTGACCTCACGCTCATCCACGGGGATTTGGAGATATTTTTTCCTTGCACCCGAGGACTTACATAACCCCGGAAGAATCTGCCTGAGGGATCGGCGAGGAGACAAATGTGTGTGTGGATGAGCCAGACCAACACCAGGGACACCTTCAGACAGACAGCAACATCCTGCACTTCAGAGGTCCAGCCGGGAGTCCACACTTGCTCCCAGTAGCCGTTTGTAATACTGACGGCGCGCTGGACGTTGTCCGCAGAGCCTTTTATAAACAGCAACTTTACAACACAACAGCTCTTTATTTCAGCTCGACGAAAAGCAGAGTTTACTCTATCAATGTCGCTCCCATGATGGAGACCAGCACCCGCAACACAACTGCATCAGTATCAGTCAGATGTGGTAGAATATGGGTCTAATTTCTAACAGGAATTCGACTAACTTTATTTTTCCATTCTTTTTCTAGTGCTTGCGTCCAGACAATATCATGCTAATGTCCTCCACTCTCCACTGGTTTAACCTAATGATAACATGATCAGAGCTTCAGAGATGCTGCATGGCAGATTTTGTTTATCTTTGGAAAGTTTCCATTCCTTATGCTAAGGTAAGCTAACCACCATTTAGCTGTGGCCTTGCATTTGTCGGACAGATAAAAGAGTGGAAAGCCAACGAGCGTGTTTTGAAAAATACCTGACTGAAGCACTTTGCTCTCGAACAACTGTCCCCGGCGTAACCTCGCCAGTCTGAGGGGAGCGTGACATGCTGTTCAGTGTTGGACCTTCTGCAGGGACAACAGCCAATCAGCAGCCAGCGCACCTTCTTTTTATCAACGCTCGGGGTCCTTGTTGACAGTGGTGGTGCCGGCACCGGGCCGCCCAGACCTCGGCCCCTGTCATCCCAGCATACACAGAGGGGAGCGGCGAAATCACTAGCACATGGGCTCTAACACACACACACACTCATCTTGTGTTTGGGGAAAAAAAAAAAAAACTAGCACGCTCTGCGGCACACTCCTGACCCCTGACGCACACACGATTCTTTTAAAATAATACAAATAAATCAATCTGGGAAACATGAGATGGGTCCAGAGATATTTAAGTATATGGAGGATAAATTAGAAACCTGCTATGTAGATTATGAAAACAGTTTGCGGTCAGATCTGCTGCGTAAAACTGAGAATGTGGCTACAAATGTTAATGGCAGCAAGATTCCAACCCAATGTCTGTGTGTGTGTGTTTGAGTACATGGCGTCCGAGTGTGAGCGCATGTGTGAATGCTTACATGTCCCACAGAGAGCTCTTTGTGCATTATCCAGAATTTCAGGCACCAGCAGTCAGCAGGCAATGACTTAGTGACAATATTTATACAATGTTTGCATAAAATTACAAACATACAGGTGTATTTACCTGCGCGAGCGGCGGCTAACTGCTCGTTCCCAGGTTGTCTTTGAGAGCAGGCTGTGTGCGGAGGTGGTGTCGGACACAGCGGTGGCGTGATTTGTATGTATTTGCTTAAGCCTCGGGTTTCAGGTTGAACCGAGTGCGTGTCACTTTCATTAACACGTCGGTGCTGCCAGCCGTGTGACTGCGAGGTCATCTAGAGTTACACGCTCACAGTTTGCGATTACCAACAGGCTTCAATTTTACGGGCAAAGGCGCATAAAGCTGTACACATGATATTTCACTGCGGGAAGGTTTGACAGATTCTAAACTGCGTCTTTAAATCATGTTGGAGGTTTTAATACAAGTACAGATATTTTACCGCAGTTTTTTCATAGTCTGTCATTTGACCTTCGTGCATTTCAAAGTCTGGTTATCCACTTTTAAACTGAGGGTGTGCAATGGGTAAATACACTATTTTTCAAGTTGAACAGCATCTTTGCGTTCGCACCGCTCCTGTCCTTTGTGGCATAGCCAGGTTGCAGGAGATTTATGGTTTCTTCACAGCTCCATATATTAACCCATTGTCGCCTGCCAATTTGCAGGGGTGTTGCAGGTGTCAGTGGGCGTGGGAGACGAGCTCAAGCTGGTCAGAGGCCCCATTATGAAAGCAAAAAGGTTCAGAAAAGAAAAAAGATAAATAAATCCTGAAAACTAGCCGTGAATGAACTGCCCTCATTAGATGTAGGAATTAACCACCCAACAGTGAAGTGTTCACAGTCAGAAAAATGGTCACCACACTGGCACATCCACTGATGCATGCAGGGTAATGGTTAATAAAATCACTACAGCTTCTAGCTAGAAGTCTGGATTTCAAGTTAAAAAAAAAAATGTAAATGGGTTACATGTCGACAACCAAAGATGAACAGAAGCAAAACTCCGATTTTGTGCATTTTTTTAAATTTGAAGTCTCATCACCAACAGTAGATCTTACAGAGACAGAAAGAACACCACAGTGACAACGCCTAACTATGAAATATGGAGGGCTGGTGAATACGCAGGGCTTCCTTGTTATTGTCCATCAGTCACAGCCGGGAAACTTAAGCCTCTCTGGGAAAAGACGAGAGAGAGTCCCCGTCTGGTGTTTCTCTATCGCTATTCTTCTCTGACAGAAAAAAATTCAGTAGCATATTTCTTTTCAGCTCGCGTAGGTTAACATTAACCACTGAGTTGTCTAATCTAACGAGACAGTCAATTTCGGAGTCATTAGCCATCAGAAAGTTGGCGATTAGGCCTTATTATGTCGATTTCCTTCTGATGTCTTGGATTCTGAATTTTGGATCTGCTCAGTTCAATTTCATCTCACAATAAGCAGGTGGCACTTCGAGAAACCGCTGAGAGGTTAGTGCCAAGAAGTGTTACTCCGACATCTCACACATCAATGGAAGCCATCTGTCACTTCTGTTTTTGTTTTGTTTTTTTGCAGTGTCAAAGTGCTTTTCATTGTGTCTCCGTCTTTGAAATAGCAACCCAAATCTGTTCTCTGTGGTCCGAGATGCTGCTTCCACGTGACAGAACAGGGCTGCTTTTCACAATAAAAGATCAGGCTTCACTTTTATTAATAAAACACTTCACATCCAGGCCTGCAGTGGCACCCACATTTGATTTGTGTGTTAAAGGAGCACAGATAATCACAGTGGCTCTGTCTCACATGACCAGAGCACTTTGTGTTTATGGGCCTGTGATGCAAGCCAGTGCAGCGGGCTAAACTGTTTTTAATTTCCCCAACAAGGTTTTAGTTAGGCGGCGGGCAGTGGGGGTTGTGGGGGTGGCAATGAATCAAACTGAAACATGTTGCTGCAGGAGCCTCAAGGTGACCAAATGGAGTCGATTAACAGTCAAAGCTCACTGTTTTTCAAATGACCGGCGGGGGTGTGAGGCGTTAAATTTGGATCATCCGGCAAGGTTTGAAATAAAAACGATGATTATTAAAGACACAGCGAGAGAGAGAGGGGAATGGATTCTCCTGTAAAGAGTCGGTAATCTGCTCGCCCAGAGGGCTACAAGGTGTATTTGGGTATTGGTTTCCGAGGTTTAATTGCCTTGTTATGAATGGATTCCTTTCTTCTGCTCTTTTGTTTGGCTGGCTTGAGGGTCCATGACAGTCAACAAAGACACACACTTTGTAGTCGTTCCTCCTCCTGACAATGACCCTGCGATTATTCTACAATCACTTCAGGGCAAAACAAGCTCGGCTTTGATTTCACAGCCGTGGCTTCAACCTTGCACCAAGCTTGAATATCACCTCTGGTTTGTTAACATTTAATGTGACCTAAACCTGAGAACTGTGGCCAAGTTGTTCCAAATGGAAAGTGACATCTCAATATATAAACACACAGATAACAGCGACACTGTTTAACATTCTTCTAATTCTTCATGTATAGTGTAAGACATGAATTTAAAATTAAACACCCCTCTGCTGGTAAAAGCAAAGCGAACAAAGCACTTAACCTCCAGTGGAGCGGGCGCCAACCGAGCAAGAGTGTGCAGCTAAGTGTGAAATAGGCCGTGGCTGAAAAAAAAAAAAAAATTACACTCACTCAAGTTTTAATGGCTGAGTAAATGTTTTAAAAATGGCTCAGAACCAACAGCTGCTGCAATAATTAGATTAAGCCCATCTCATCCATCCTGACAGCGGCGAGCGGCGAGAGCAGAGCGCCTCAGTTAGAAAGAAACAGAATTGCATGTCAGGAAGAGAAAGAACAACCCTGAAGGCAACAGTTTGTGCAAAGCTGTACTAGCAGACCAAATCATCTGTGATGGATACTGACTGCACTCGACACCCTGCCTCTCCATCACCGGCTACCCTCGTGGGCAGGAGTGGACCGCACAAAGACAAAGCTACTGGAGCAGAAAGAACTGATCGGAACAATTAATCAAACTGTACAATATCAACACAAATTGCCCCAAAATGAAACACGTGTTAATGTGTTTGCATGAGCGGCATACATTTTAAGAACTTGTGAGAAATTGTTAAGACTATTGAAATGAAAACAATTGTTCAGGCAGGTGATCTAGGGCCTTGGAGGAACGAGCTCAGTGAGAACTTGCTCAACGTGCTGTTTGTTTACAAGAGAAGCCATTAGATTGACACATTGAGGCTAAAAGCTGATCCCTTGCTGCCACTGAACTGTACGACACTATACTAATTCAACATGTTGTGGCCTCATGGAAAGCTGTATTAATCACTGCAGGCTATATAGTGCTTCTGACCGAATATCATGTTTGCGCTTCACATTTTTCCTCTTGTGGTGAAAAGCAATATCACAAACTGAGTCGTGAGAGGCTGCGCACACTTTAAACAGTCCGTTTTATGACTTCTATTAATGGCCGATATTCTTCCCGTTGACTGGAAACTGAATATTGGGCACTTGATGTGACAGAGCAATAAAATGTGATTTATGTTTCAAAGGTCTAATTGGCAGTATTTCCTCCATCTGCAGGCTGCACTAGTCAGATTTCTGACATATCTGAAAACCTTAGGAGATATATTCTTGGCTTGAGTCTGCGCTGGCTGGTCTCAGGTCATTTGTCTCTGTCTCCAGCTCCCACTGAAACGAGCGCAGGCCTGCTTCTGTGGCTCACTGCGTTTCTCTTTGGAAATATTGATTTACATAGAACAGCAGAACAATGCCACGAAGGAGAGTTCTTTTCCAAAAAGAATACTGCGAGAGGTTTGTGGATGCAGACGGTTCAGGGGCCACTTGTATCATTTCATCATAAAATCAAAATATATTAAGCCATTAAATGTTATGTGCAGTCATTGGATACAGCAATTACTTCCTTTCAATTATATTTTATTATTTAGAGAATGCCATGACTTTTCTTCCCCTCCACATGGTGGTATTCTGGTCAGTAGCGGCACCACTTTCAGTAAAATGTTATTTTCTATTCCGTCTCTTCGTTATGAAACCCTCAAGCAAAACAGTGAACTGATGGACACCGATGGAGAGGTGGGGTTCATCCCATACAGGTCGGCACAGTCTCACACAACGACCATTCACACTTGCATCAACAGACAGAAAAATTCAATTGTTCATTTCACTTAAGCTGCTTGTCTTTGGAATGCGGGGGGACTCACAAAAAACACACACAGCAATGAAAAGAACACACACATCCACTCAGAAAGACCCCAGGCAGCCGTCAGGTTCAAAAGCAGAACCTTCCTGCTGTGAGCCAATGGGCCAGTGGTGCAAAATCCAGTATTTGCATTTCAATAAAATCACTTCAGTCCCATTAAAATGATTTAAACGTGCCATTGATTTATTTTCCACACAGTTTAACTTTATAGAATTTATTGTCCGGTGAGCACTCCGTCATAATAACTGACAGTTCCCACCTGAGTGGCCTCCTGTAAACAGCATCAGTGGTTACTTAACTGAGTGCCGGGACTTCTGCAGCCCTCATTAGAATTATTCACAGTTCTGTCACTGCCATGTTATGCAAACATTCAGCACATGCCTGCTCTATAAATCTCCACGCGGCGTCCAGCGTAGGGAATTAGCTTAGCACGGAGAGATAACAAGCGAAGCCTTGTAGCTGTTGAGGCAATATTGATTTGATTTGCTCACTAAAAAGGGGAAATTTATAGATGTGCCTTGTTCTCTAGAGGGAGATCCGAGTCTCCCTCCGGAGGACAGGATCCTGTCTGAGTGAGGCGTGAAGAATTGGGTCCAGATTCAGCCTGAGCGCGGGCCCCTCAGTGAATGTCTAACATGTTATTAAAGGAGAGAAAGTTGTTACAGGACTGTTTCTCTTGAAGGTAACCCAAAGCTCTCCAGTTCTGCGGTCGCAGGCAGAAAAGTTATTCCTCGCAGTTCTCCGAGCAGCGAGACAGCTGACGACACTAAGCCCCCGTCTCAGTTTCTCTTCCCCTCAGCTCTCAGTGGTTTTCATTTCTACCTGCGCGCTCTCAGACGTATGCCAGTGTTATTTTATCTTGCGTGCTGATAAATTGCAAAGCATTTCAGAAGTTGTAGCGGCTACAATTAGAACAGTGTGTAAACAACGCAGTAATGAGGTGTTTTCAGATTCCTCATGTGCACATTGCAACACGAACGCTAACCACTCAATGCTTCCTGCAAAAATGTAAAACACAGAACTTTCTAGCAATGTTCTCTAACAACTGGAAACACGTGCACTACATCTGGATGGAAAGTTCTCTCCTAAACGCTTTAAAAACAGCAGTAGTAGTTAAGAACAGTAGCTGGCAAAACAGTCTCACTAAAGGGCTTTTTCTGGATTCGTGCTGGAGCTTTTGATTGTATCCCATGGTCTTTGTTAGCAGATAAACTTGATGATATATTTTTAATCAAATATTGTTTTGCAGAATGCAGGAAAGTTCTTTTATAAACAGCCTTTTCCCACTGCAGTATTGCAACAACACAATATCTGATAATGGTTTGTGTTACATGTGTATATTCAAGGATTATTGTGAAAACCCTGAGGACCTGATTTATGTCCCACAGAATATCTGAACATCCGCAATCCGAAACATTCAGCTGAACATCCTGACTGGAAGTGTCCTGGCAGACGATCTGATGCATCTGTGGAGTTTTTACTTCAGCTACAATCAGCTGTGGAGATACCGATAACAGATGTTCAGTGTAATCTGTGTTTGGGTTGACAGACAGACTCAGGAGGTGCAAGAGAGCTGAAGTGATCAAAACAAGAGTGTGTGTGTGTGTTTACGTCTCTTCCCCAGACTGACCTCATGCTGCAGAAAGTGGTCACTGCTGCTTCAGGCAACATATGGTGAGGACTTTGGCTCGGCTGGAGATGTCAGATTGAATCAAGAAGAAGAACAGTTACTCCAAAAAAAAAATAAAAAATACCAGATGTCAGACATGAGGATTTATCACTAAATTAATCTCAGTTAGAGAATCCATTATTGTGCGTATGTAGTCTGCACTCGAGCCTGATGCGAGCCAGCGTGGTGAACGAAGAGGATACTTACCCTCATGGCCTGACCTTGGCAGGGATCTACATTTTAAATACCCTTAAATATTCGCACGTGATAAGCTAGAGAGCTGCTGCAGCCGCCAACAGAGCACGGCTAAAACAAACAGCGAGAGGACAGGAGATGAGCGTCGTGTGGTGCTGGGAGAACACGAGGGCACTGAACACGTCGGAGATGTTCTGAATAATGCTGTTCATCTCACGGGGTGAACGGATGAGTTCACTCAGACATCTTTGGAATGAAACACGTTGTCTCACTCACCAGCACCAGCCTTGTTTGCGTGTCCTCCGCTTTAGACATAGAACGCAAAAACCGTGCTGTAACTGTCTCCAGATAACGGTAATAAGGACTTTAACCAAACAAAGGAACCCACTGCAATTAGGCTATCATCATTAAAAACTATTGCAAAAACAACCCACTCGCTTAAGTTTTTCCTCTTATTTGAATTATTTCTCGCAGTAATAACCTGCTCACGATGCAACTCATCCTCTCTCATGTCTGGGCCAACCTCCACAATAATGTCACCGTGTCCTCGTCTGTAGTCCTGTCCTCGCTCTGCACATCACTGCCGAACACTCCTGCAGGCCCAGACAGGTGCGAATGTAAAACTGTGCAACCTTAAATGTCAGCCGGGGTGACTTCAACAACGGCACTGTCCTCGCTCGTCCAACGTCATGTTGTGAAGTTGCCTGAGAAGGTTCAGAGTTTGGTGCATGTGGTAGGTTTGATGGAGAAGAACTGACAACTAGCACTTCAAAGCAGTCAGTGTGGGTAACTTGTCTTCTTTTACAGATAAACAAAGCAGCCATCAGGAACTGGGTTAAAACTTAAGTGAAAAGTCATTGCTGAAAACCTGTTTCAGATTTTTTTTTTTCCCTACAGACTGAGATCTCCATCATGGCAATTAAGTAAAAGCTCAATGTTCATGCCGTTGCTACAATGCTCTATACTGAGCTGAATGTTTAGAATGAAGAAAAACACATAAATAACAGACAAACAAGGAGGGACTCGAACCTCACCCTGACTTTATTACTTACTATACTACTATAGTTTTCTAGTCAAATAGAGCAATATAAATAGATAAATAGAATATAAATAGAGCCCAATGCTCTCAGTGCTTCAGCCCAGGTCTCTTTGCCTAGTAACCTGCAGAAATGATGTCTGCAGCAGTTGTTAGGACGTCGGCGTCTGCAGCACTGTGATCCGGGCAGGAGGTGGTGTCATAGCTGGATGAAATATGTATGAGGCACCGAAAGGAAAGCAACTTGTACTTGTCAGAAGTGAACTACCTGCTGTGAACAAGGTCAGCTGCTTCATACTGTGCTCCTCTCTACTTCTCACGCTCTCTCTCTCTGCTCTTAAAGGGAAACTCACAGTCACAGTATATAAAATAGGAACAACAACCGAGTAAAGACAGACTCAGTGATGACAGTCCATCCTCATCCTGCTCCACTTCGTCTGCATGGTCACAACTGATACAGCACTGACTGGAACACGCTGCAGCTAATGTGTTTTATCTATTAATCAAATCTGAAATCCAGACAGAGATTCTCCCACAATGCTGGTCTCAATCTATTTATCATCCTAATTATTCTTTCATCATCCTTAAATAATTGTTGCTTTGACCTGCATATGGATGATATCATTGTATATTGTGTTGCAGATTGAGGCTTGCTATTCAAAGCCTGTAATTTTCTTCCAGTGCCCTACAGGCCGCACATATTGATCTTAACTTAGCATTAAACCCAAATAAGACTAATGTATTTTGTTCTCTAGCGCCAGATGTATTGATTTCAATAGTTTGCGTCAAACCATGATGAAGGAAACGGTTGTCAGGAGAGCGGGACTATAAATACCCTGGTATGTGGCTTGATGAGGAACGTACACTCAAGTATCATGTCCACAGTCTTGCCAGTAAACTGTGGCAAAACTACTGGTAACTTTCAGAGGAGCAGATCCAGTTTTCCAATGATTAGCAGAAAACGGGGTTGCAGAGGCACTTCTCATGTCTGTCTTGGACGTAATGCTGCCGCCTCTCCTCTAACCCTTGGATTCTGTGGATAATTCCATCCTCAGATCTCCCCTTGGTGATGTGTGGTCTTCACCGTTGTGTCCGTCACAACAAGGTTGGTGGTCCTCCTCTTTGGCACAATGCTCTGCTTTGGTATACGTTTCTACATGAAGCCAATATTGGAGATCTTATGCCCAACATTCATTATTGGTTTAGTCATCTGGACCTGATCTCTTTTGCTCCGATGATCTGTTTTAGCTTCTGTGCTCCAACCCCTGAGCTAGCACAATGGTCACACTGTATTGCTCTAAATGCTTAAACTTATTTGAGTGTCTTTATTTCAGTTAGAGGATTATTATGAAATTAATTTTCTTGAAGTTGAGTCATTCCATTATGTGGGTAACATCACTATTAACAGGTGAGACAACGTCACTTCTCTATCATCTTCAAATACAACTGCAGATAGGTGTGGGACCATTTCCTGCATCTACAAATTATATATTCACAGGTGCATGTGTTCCTCAACTTTTTTATAATGAGGTGGACAGGGGGGGGGCGGTTGGGGTTGAGCGTGAAGGCATCGTTGTCTTGGGATTTGGTGAAAGGGGTTGACACACATACCTCAAATCATTTTTCAAACAATGCAGCTACGGTCGACGGTGCAATAGAAATGCATTTCAGTTTGTACAAGTCTAGAGACTCTTCCTGCTCACCTCAGCCCTCCAGTCTGTCTCCGTCCAGCTCAGGGATGATGAAGGTTGACACTGTGTCACTGACAGTCAGGGGTCCGCAGGATTTCACTGGGTCTCCACACGTGGACCTTTAGGGGTAAATAACAACAGTAAATGGATCTGCCAAGTTCAATGCATGCACTGCAACTTTGTTTACCCTGTTACACCAAAGGTACTTTTTTTAGTTATAAAGTATATAGTTAGTATATAAATTTCACTATCAAAGTAAAGATTAGTAATTAGTAAAAATTAGTAAACTATATAAAACAAACATTCAAATGAATAAAGCACACATTTCTTGGGGATTGCCTTGCACAGTCATTGAGGAGAAACAGAACATGCCAGTCCACTTAGTGAACCACTACACAGAAATAAAGCCAAACATGTCTGCACAGTACTGATACACGCCAAACCAATCACGAGTCATCAAGCATCAAACAACATTTTAAAACACATTAGAAAAAATATACATTGAAACAAACAGAGTCACAGAAACATTCAAAATGTAACATGTAAAACAGAGTTAGCGTCTCTGATACCTTCTGACCACATGACACATCACACTCGACACACGTTCATTTGACTATGACATAGTACTCATTCTCTAACACTGCATCACTTATTATCCACTTCAGAGTACATGAAAGAAGACACGAGACCCTGAGTTAGTTCAGATGTGGTTTATTAGGTTACATGTTAAACCATCATTCGGGTGTTCTTTGATTGTTACTCACCATGTGCTCCATGCAGGGTTCGAAAGGGAGCTACCCACCACTTCCTGGTTTGAAATGCTCTTGGTGACATCACTGGGACGAACCAAGTGAGGCTTTCTTTTCTTCAGGAGCATTTCCTTTGGTCATCTCAATGCAGCATCAGTAGCATTTCAATGTATCTCCATTTAAAGAGCAAATGAATGACGTGAACAAGCTTCTGCAGTGGGAACAAGAAGATTGTGTTTGCAGGAAGAATATTGAAGAGTCCAGTTACCTGCTGGTCATGGTTCAGCCTGGAAGGGGGGGGGGGGGGGGGGGGGGGACCCCCGGGGGGGGGGGGGGGGGATTGAACCCCCTATATAAACAGCTGAAGTCTGCAGTGCCTGGAGAGTGGAGAATATACAATAAATAAATAAACAAACAAACAAACAAAAAGTTGGAGGAGAAAGTGTATGTTTGACACTGTGAACTGTTTCGTTGAGTTGTGGTTTGAGGCGTGGTTGAGGTCTGTGAGCACTGTAAATAAAACTATTCACCTCTCAAAAACAAGTCTGCTGAGTCTGCCGTATCAGGATTTGATTTATACTTCTCACATTTATGTCACATAGGGATCACTATGTCCTAATGATGCTCAGAGCAGGCGTAATAAGAATGTGAGTCAAAACAAGTCTAAATGTGTTGCCATGTCCTCTGGCTTGTGTGTTCCTTGAATCTAAAGCAAATCAGCTCTGCTTTGTCATATATCATCTCTCCTGCTGCGTGATGTGAGGAATGGCTGCCCATCACCGTGCATGGACGACTTATGACTCGGCGTTTCCTATCAATCAACACCAAGGTCGGCCAAGTGTCGACGCTGGAGAACAGTGTGATGCACCCATGTGGGAGCGGAGCTGCAAAGCAGCATTTCACGTCAGATGAATGGCAGCGATAGTTTACCTTGATGCACAGCCTCGGCTGCTTCTGGTAACTGGAGCGTCTGCAACAACTTTCAGCATTCATACGTCCAGGTTTTCTGTACCACTTTCCCACTGTTCTGCTGTAGATCGTATATGAATACAAACAAGGCACAGGATGAAGAACTTTGAAGAGTCTTCATTTACATTTAAAGTGATCACTACTCAACGAGTACTGTGAAGTACTGAAGCCTGTGAGTGCGCTCCCTGAAAGCAAATAATTGAATTAAGTCTGAAGTTTGGCTCCTTGTTTAAAAGTGCAAAGTTAAAATATTTACAGGCAGATAGTTACATTTGCAAGAAGCCAGCGTTGAATGAAATACAAGTGAAACGATTTTGCATTATTCATCTGAATCGACCAAGAAGCTGAAACTGTTGAGTAAGAAATGATTAACCCCCGGCAACATGGAAGAACATGGAAATACTAGTAATACTAATATACCGTACCAAAGAATTGCAAGAGTATGTACACAGTTTGTCTGTATATTGTTCAATATGTGAATTATCTGAATATCTGATTACATATTTAAATATGTATATGTAGGTTGAGGGACAAAATGCCAAAAGAGAAAACTGAGAAATGTAGTTTAATGAAAGTAGGAAATCAATCATATACAGACCTGAGAACATTTACAGGTTTATTTAATTCAAATCATTTATTAAAGGTATAGTGTGTAGAATGTTGTGATATCCAATGCTGACATTGACTGTTGCAGCTGAACGCCTCTCCCCTTCCAAACATGAAAAAAGAACCTGTGGAAGCTTCAGTTGTCAGAAAAACTCAAAGGTGTTGACTTTGTCCAGTGTCACTACTCTGAAAAAAACAACATGGTGGCCTCCATACAGAGGACGCCCTGCATGAAAATATACAGGATTTAAATATAAAGAGCCTTTTCTTGGGTAAGGACAACTCCAGGCTCTGGAGTCTACCAAGGAAGATCGAAAGAGAACTGAACAAGCTCAATGCAGCAGAGCTGTGTATCGACTTCAAACAATGACCGTGACATGAGTGTACACCTTTAGATGTTTGCTTATCGCCACCTGCTGGTGGATGTGTGAAACTGGCAGAGGAGCTCAACTGCACTAATGGCTGCTGCCATGATACTAACTCTAAACATAAATATAATGATAACATAATAAGCTGTCCAATCAATCTGATCCATTTTATTCACACTTAACCTGAAGAACAAGTCTGTCACTTGTCAAATCTAATTTCCAGTATCAAATTCACACTAAACTGTGCTGTCATCAGCCAAAGACACAAATATTAATGCTCATCTGATTTATCTTCTGTCATTATAACATTGATCATTTTAACAAGTGCCAGGCCCAGGTTAAGGTCACATGATGCACGAAAGCAAAACCTGTCGATACAACCCCGGACGAAGTCCTTAGTTTCCACGTGTTCTGTAGTAAAACCACACTACAACAACGACCAATTAATTAAAATCTATATCTCGGACTCTTGTGAAACCCACGTGTTCTCTAAACACATGCACCTTTGTTAGTGGTAGTAGTAGTTGTTCACCACATTTGCTGGTGCTTTAATATAAATGCTGTCATCATGATATGAAGTCATGTGGAGGCAGCAGGATCCACTCGGAAAGTAGGTTTTATTCTAGAAGAATCCCTCCATATGCTTTGGGGGTTTCTGACTTTGTTGTGTATCTAAATTATTTCAATGTCAAAATGTCAGACTTTGTCCCCGATCTTACATAAACGACCTTTCCAAGCTGCTAAAGTCCAAAGTGGAGAATGACATCATGACGGCCACAGCTACATATCATTTATCACATCTGGCAAATTTACTGTAGAACGTTGGATGGTGTTTGGATGACACCGGCAGGTTCTGTGTCACGTCACGCTGCAGTGTCACTTTGCTTGTGACTTTAATGGTATGGCGGCTCCGTCTCAAGGCCTTCAGTGACTCATCCAGTTTAGACCAGTCGACAGGTGACACCCGGAGTGAGAGAGAGAGAGAGAGAGTTTTATGGTTTTATGGAAAGTCACAGCACAGCTCAGCCGCATGGCCCACTAACGTTGCTGCAGCGTGTCTCACGCAGTCACAAGAGGGCAAACACTTGGACTGTGCCAGCATGGCAGATCAGAGGCTTCCACTCTGCAGCCCTGCAGGCCAATGATTGACAGTGACATCACAACAAATCCCATAAAGAAAACCACGGTAGACATTTAAGAGGGACATTATGAGACAGGTGTACGCTGTGTTGTGGAGGGAGAAGAGTGAGCATGAGCGTGAAGCTGTTCTGCTTAAAATCAACACATTCTTGTTCTATAAAAAAAATATATTACATAATGATAGACAGAAGTTTTTTTGATTAGAGTGTGGGTGGAGGTGCAATGAAAGCAGCATTCCAAAGGTCAAAGGTAAGCCTCAAATGATCTTTCCAGCATATGTGGGACTCCTTCGGTCACGCAGGGTAAAGGCCTTGCATTAAACCAAATGGGTTAGTCAATAAATGACCAGGCCAATTGTAAAGTATAGCTCCTCTAAGCTGCTTCCTTATTGGCTCTTTCCCTGTGAGCCTGGGCTCCTGCTCATCTCCAGCACATACTGGGTTGTATAACTTTGTACATGTTGTGAAAAAAAAAAAAAAAAAAAGCATAACATTACTGGTCTTAACTGCACAGGAGCCGGGAGTGTGGGCGCCAGCACTAACAGCCAGTTATCAGCAATGGAACAGATAATAGATATTTAATCAATAAGCCCTTATCAACTTTATTTTATACCTGCAAAATAATAAGTAGCTAATGATCCCTCATGCAGTTATATAATATGCACTGCAAATCTGAATTAGGATTTATACTGTCAAAGGGCAAGGTAAACATTAGACCATATCGACTTTCAAGATGCAGAGAAGATTTGACTGAATGTAGTTCTGCTCATCTATACATGGACTTTTTAGTTCCCACGTGCAAAAACTTTAATTTTTAAACACCCAACTCAACTTTCACTTTGCTCCTGTGATAAAACTGTGGCTAAAGGACTGATATTAAAATAAATAACTTCTAATAACAGTGGTGAATCTATGGAACAATGTTGTAGAAGAGTAGAAGCATGTGCTTTAATAGAGTCATTAAAATATATAAACAACTTCATGCATGATCATAAGTTAAATGATTTATGATGTATGGTAGTGGTACAGTACAGTTATGTCTATGTATTGTTTTATATTTCGTATGTCTGTATTTTTTGGACTGTGAATATTATAAAAGTATGCTGACATAATCAAATCTATCACATACTGCCACAACAGTGTTCCTATGACTGACTGTGTTGTAGCAACAGGCTGCAGTGCAATGAATTTATGAGTCGTTGCTTTGAAGGTCAGCAATATGCAGGTTGTGTTTAAGATCAAGTTAGTTCTGGAGGTGTTTTTGGATTGTATATGAAAGCTGTTTCTTAAGGAGGCACTGGGATTTATCTTTACCCATGGGCTTTGGTCATTTTTAAAGAGATTTAAGTGCTATTAGAAGAGGATGACGTGTTTTGTAAACACAGTCGTTAAGAAATATTTAGATATTCCAGGGCATCTAAATATTCAAATCTCATATTTAACTAATTTTGCTAACAAATAGGCAAGGAAAATAAAGTATGTTGTTTATTATTACAATCATTATGTATCATTGCTACTAGTAATAATAATGATGCCTATTATAATAATTAAATACAAAGGTCTGTTTTTTTCAGAGTTGATTCATTGCCATCAACTTGGTGAACCCGTCTTTTACAAGTACAGTATTAAATCTGTTGTGATTGCTTTACTGCAGTTTGGGAGTAGCAGAGTAGATGATCCATGATTAATCATTGACTTTGACTCACCATTGATTTCAGCCGTAATGCTTGTTGCTGTTTCAATCATATTTCAGCCACATCATCCGCTATAAAAAATAATAAGCCACAAATGTGCATATGGACAAGCGTGTTCGAAATGCGTGTGCAGTCCAGGGCAATAAAACCACACATCTACCCATAGGTGGCGCTATAATAAGGGCAAACGCGTTTTGGCCTGTGCCTCAGAAACCGCATGAGATTTTTTATCATTATCTTTTCCTCTGATTAGGTGGATCTTCCTTAATTCAACCTACAGTACATCACCACACCCAAATTATGTTTAAACATCACTTTACAGCCTGATGATGATGCATACCATGATGATGAGCTATGATTGATGATACCAATACCCCAAATGTGCCTGCTTGGACCCCGTTCATACCTGCTCTCAGGTCGAGTTTAAATTTGCAGCTGTTAATGCTTTTATGTCAGCCAGTTGTGTTCAGTATGGTCGATTATACAAAGTGTTGCATACTTTAATGAATTTGTCAGTGTCTTTGATGATGTTTGATGTTTTGATGCTTTCACCATGCTGGGTTCAAGTTGTTCCATCTCAATATTATCACTTCCTGGCCTGAGTCATATTTATTGCTGAACTTCATAGAACAAATAGTAAGAGCTGGAATGGACTAGCACACTGAAGAAAGCAGAACATAAATCAGTCACTGTATACTATTTTGTTATAGGTATGTTTGACAACAATGTGGGCGGGTCTGATACTACAAGAGTTTCCTCTTGTACTATGGCATTGATAGCTGTGGTTTCCTGATGGGAACAAGAACACCTCTTACTTTATTTGTCGCAAACAACACTTCTAATTATTTATACAATATGGGATTATTTACATCATTTGTAATTATTTATATAATATGGGAGTATTTACATCGTTTGTAATTATTGATACACTATGGGATTATTTACACCATATGGGATTATTTGTACAATGCACGATTATTCTAACTACTCATATTTTTGTAAACTGCCTCACTCATACTCACACAGCACTCCTGTAAACGCTCTCACACACTCACTCCACTCGCACACAGACACAAGTAGCACTTTTTAGCTGCACAAACACGCACACAGTACACTTCTGTTTCGTTTGCGCACATCACAGAGTTTTACACAAAAAACTTAATTCAAATGCTGAATCTGTCACACATTCCTGAAATCCATCACCCACTTTCAAAGCCCTTTGCACTAATCTCCCGACTCAATGTGCTTGAGAACATAATAAATCATTACCGACACACTCCAATCCACCACAAATTTGAATCAACTTTCTACATCCATTCTATAATACACCACTCTCATAATCTATCTTTTCTATATTTCAATATTTAACCATCTAACAGATTTGCTTGGAAATCACTCATACAGCCTTCATTTCTTTACTTTTGTGCATAATTAATCATGCATTACCAATTTTGTAAAAAAAAAAAAAGGCAGTGTTTTATAGCACCTGGGGTGTTGAACTGAGGGGACTGGACAGCGGCGCTCAAGTAATGAATTATAATTTTATCTCACCTTGAAATTGTGAATTTTTTAGGGTGTCCTGAGTTCCACAGCTGCAGGTTGTGTTTAAGATCAAGTTTTACTACTGGAGGCAAATAAACTATCAGTGTTTTTGGATTGTATATGAAAGCTGTTTCTAAAGGAGGCACTGGGATTTATCTTTACCCATAGGCTTTGGTCATTTTTAAAGAGATTTATGTGCTATTAGACGAGGATGACGTGTTTTGTAAACACAGTCGTTAAGAAATATTTAGATATTCCAGGACATCTAAATATTCAAAGGAAATCTCATATTCAACTAATTTTGCAAACAAATAGGCAAGGAAAATAAAATATGTCGTTTATTATTACAATCATTAATATAAATATCATTTCTACTAGTACTAATAATGATACCTATTATAATAAATAAATACAAAGGTCTGTTTTTTCAGAGTTGATTTGTTGCCAAGTCTTTTATAAGTACAGTATTAAATCTGTTGTGATTACTTTACTGCAGGGAGTAGCAGAGTAGATGAGCCACGATTAATCATTGACTTTGACTCACTCATTGATTTCAGCCGTAATGCTTGTTGCTGTTTCAATCATATTTCAGCCACATCATCCGCTATAAAAAATAATAAGCCACAAATGTGTGTATGGACTAGCGTGTGCAGTCCATTTCCCTCAACACAGTGCGAGACATAAGCAGACTGTTAATGTTAAAAAAAAAAAAAAAAAGATTGACATAGCATGACAAGGCACAGTGCATAATGGGAATAAGAATAAGAATAAGAATAACAATAATGAATGAATATCTACAGATCTCTGTAGACACAAGCTACAAGTAGTTCCCTGAAAGGATGAGTTTCCTTTATGTTATTTCATGAGAAGGTTTTCTTGAGTCCTGCAGTACTCAAACAAATCAGGTGTTTCAGGGAAAATAAACAGAATGAACATCATCACACCTCCACCAAGGCCATTCTCCTTATGAAACTACTTTTTATTTGTCAAGATCAATTAATGTCACTCTGAAAACTCAAGGAAAGTCTAGTTCTGTAATTCTTGGATCCACGTCTCAGTTGAATGGGCTCTTCATTGGGTCATTTCCCATTTTTGCCTCAAACTTTCATGGAAATCAGTTGAATAGCACTCACCGATCACCTGCTCTGCACAGGTAATGGCCTCTAGAGAATAACGCCTACATTATTGTGACCTCTGACCTGCCACTTGGTGGATCTGGGAAGAAATGCACCTGGCAGTGTTCCACTCACAGCCACCAGGAGGCAGTTTCTTTGATGCCGCTCAAGGACTGGTCTATGACCTGAGCCTTGTGTTACACTTTAGCTTAGACTCAAACCTGGAAACAGGATGGCTTATACATTTTTGTACATATTGAGTCCAGAGTTATAATTTACATATTAAACTGCCTCCAGTGTGTTATTATTATTATTACTTTTACTCTATGCAAAGTGTCATTGACTTCCTTAAGAAATGTTATACAAGTAAAACATACTATTCAAATTGTGAATAGAATAGTAGAATTAGAAGAAATGTCAGCTTCCCAATCTTCTCCCCACTCAGCACTTTTTGTCGGTTTCCCTCCTCATTCCTGAGAAATCCTCTGACTGCAGATGTTGGCTTGATCAGCTGGGTGACCCACATACAGATGCACCCTCCTGTCACCTGTGCTCTGCACATGTGAGCACGGCCTTTGGACTGAGCACTCTCTCTCTCTCTCTCTCTCTCGCTCTCTCTCTCTCTCTCTCCCTTTGTATGAGTGTGTGGTGGGGGAGTATAAAGGCAGCCCTCGGCCTCTCAGCCAGCAACAGGTGAAGCAGGTGAAGCCTCCCACTCTTCAGAGCTCCTCCGCTGCAGGTGCGTTCACTGTCCTCACTGTTACACACTGATACACACTGAGCCATGCTAATGACAGTCAGGTCAGTCCAGGGAGACTGTGTGAGAGGAGCAGTAGTTTTGTTTGTTGATTGCAGTGGAGACACATGAGAATGATGTCCTCCTTTAGTCCTAAATGTAAAAGTTGAGGCTGCTGGTGTGTTTCCTTGGCTGTGGTAGACATTAGACATTGTATTTTCTTGCATCTCTATGTTCAGTGTATTTGAAAACGACACAGGTAACATAGGCACCTGACCAACTTCAGCTTTTGCTCTGTTATTTAATCTTTAAAAGAGGAAAACCAACTGACTATGATCATTTGAATGAATCATCTGTTTTTTGTTTTTCTTCCCTCCAGAATTCCTCACAGTCATGGCTTCAAGGACAAAAGTGGGGACACATTCCTTCACGCCACCCGGTATAGTCCAGCACTCTATGAGACACTGTGACTCTCTTTAAGTGTGGCCACCTTTTCTTATAAACCATGTCCGCTCATTGTCCAACATCAGATGATGACATTCCAGTGAAGGACATGTTGCCTGCCCACTCCACCATGGACCTGGTTAAGGACGATCCAGATGCAGAGCCCTGGAATCTGCCAGAGCTCGTAGACACTGGGGTCAAGTGGTCAGGTGAGCGGCTCGTCGCTGGTGCAGCTCAGCGCGGATGCCTTCACACAGTCGGACTCTGATTCAGTGCTGTTTTTCTTACAGAGCTGGACACAAAAGGAAAGATTATGAGAGTGCTAACAGCTTTACTGAAGATAGTTACCCTTGTGGGTCTTCTCTACTTTTTTATTTGCTCTCTGGATGTTCTCAGCTCTGCTTTCCAGCTGGTCGGAGGTAAAAAACCAGTCCACAGCATTACATTCAATAACTTTTATCTCATTATCATCACCCTTCGTTGCACGGCCAGTGTAGCCTATGTACCAATTATGTATACGTGTGTGTGCGCGCGTGCACACAGGCAAGGCTGCTGGTGACATCTTCCAGGACAGTGTTGTGTTGTCCAACCCTGTGGCCGGGCTGGTGATCGGGGTGTTAGTCACAGTGCTGGTGCAGAGCTCCAGCACCTCCTCCTCCATTGTGGTCAGCATGGTGTCCTCTGGATGTAAGTGGACACACAGACGCACACAATACACACACACACACGGGGTGTACGGAAGATGCTTTGCATACATTTGTGCTTGACTACACACTGATTTAATGACTTGAACTGAGTGACCCACAACCTTATCATATGAACCCAAGTGCTACTACAACCTCCGTCAATGATAAACCGGACAGTGTTTAATGATATGAGGGGAATATTCTCATGATACAAAAAGTGGAGCTGCTTTTATAATGTATTCAATGCTCTAGTGTAGTTTAGAACTTTGGTTATAGTGTTTATATGTTGATGTCTTGCTGCTCCTTGCAGTGCTGGATGTGCAGTCTGCTGTGCCGATCATCATGGGAGCCAACATTGGAACGTCTGTCACCAACACCATCGTGGCCATGATGCAGGCAGGAGATCGAAACGAGTTCCGCAGGTAGATCAGAGCATGTGATGATCTCCGCCCAGTGATGAGTGTGCGGTAAAACCGTGAACGGAGTGCACTGAGTGGGTGTCTTCGCCACTCTCTTCCAGGGCGTTTGCCGGCGCCACGGTGCACGACTTCTTCAACTGGCTGTCTGTGTTGGTTCTCCTCCCACTGGAGGTAGCTACAGGTGTCCTGTACAAACTCACCCACCTCATCATCAAGTCCTTCAACATCCAGGGAGGAGAGGATGCACCTGACCTGCTCAACGTCATCACAGACCCTCTCACCGACTCCATCGTCCAGGTAGATGCGGCCATGTTAAATACATGATGTGAAACAATTCATCATTAAAATGTCTAAAATATACTAGTCGAAAAGAAGAAGAAGAAGAAAAGCCTTTTTCTAAGCATTAATATTGTCTTCTCTCCTAGCTGGACAAATCTGTGATCAATGCCATTGCTACTAATGACCCAGCCGCCAGGAACAAGAGTCTGATCAAACAGTGGTGCAAGAAAAAGACCAACACGGTAAAAAAGCAACAACATGTGCATCATATGCATTAAATTAGCTTTGCTTTGCAGAACAACAGTAAATGATGGTTACCTCCTTAGCTTTTTAGTGTTGATGACCTTCTTGCATTATGACCATTGTGATTCTGTTAGATCATTCTGCGAAGGTGTGTTATTGTACAAACGGTGCATTGTTGCAAATGATCATTTTATACTAAAGCTGCATTTGCTTCTGTCCTTTCTTGCATTTAAAGCCGTTTTTGTGCATTTTCTCTCAGACTTTCTGGAATGTGACAGTGGAGAACTGCACAGCCGGTGCCGTCTGTTGGGAAGAAGGAAACCTGACCTGGACTGAGAAGAACGAGACATGGATTGAATACCAAGAGAGATGTAAGCGTGCCCGAGGTTTGGGGGGAAAAAGAACATCTGCAAAGCAATTAGGACTACCTGATCTCCTGAAGCTCGGTGAAACGTGAGCTCCCACAACAACAACCTCCTTCATGCAGACCCTCTGATGCTCTCACAATTGCTACCTTTGAGTCGTTCCAGTGACTCAGCTGAAGCCCCTTCCCTGACCCTTCTGCCCGCTCAATAGGTCCATTCATGGTGGATCGCAGAAGCATCTTAGCCACGTGACCATAACATTAATCATTTCTTCAAAGTGTTTTGCCCTCGACGGCAGTAAACTGTTTCAGTGTTTAAAAAAAGCCACAAACATACACTTTTCTTCAGTAATAAAGCACCATCAGTCGTTTTTTTAACGTTCACACTTTAAAATTCACTTTCACAAGAAAAATGTCTTTGCAGATTTATCAGCTCCAGTGATCAAAGAAACGTTGTTCTGAAGTGAAGGCAAATCTCACCTCTAATGCACCAAGTTTTTATATTTAACAATTCTGCAGTAAAAACAGCAAAGAAACATTACCAGAGCTATGTTTAATCTACGTAACATTCGCATACTTACACTGTCCAATGACAATCGTGTCTTCAACCATCCATTGCAGGCCACCATCTCTTTGCCAATACGACTCTGCCCGACCTGGTGGTGGGCCTCATTCTTCTGGCGCTGTCCCTGTTCGTCCTCTGCACCTGCCTCGTCCTCATCGTCAAGCTCCTCAACTCCATGCTGAAGGGCCAGGTGGCTGTGGTCATCAAGAAAGTGATCAACACAGGTACACGAAGAAAGGATACCATGGTCTAACTTTCCCGCCTGTCTGATAGTCGGCACATCTGGTTTGATGATGATGCTTGATGAGCAACACAGGTACATTGTGACTGTTGTTTCAGGTTCACCTGCAGGTTCCCCACAGTCCTGCTGTGTGACAGGAAGTTAACGCACAAGTGCTGTTTAGACAGAGAGTTGTCCTTAATTCTGGTGGTGTTATGCACAGTGACTCTGCGCTTCCTCGGGTTTATTGCTCACCTCTTGGTTTCTGTTTGGATACAGACTTCCCCTTCCCCTTCTGCTGGGTTACTGGATACATAGCAATTTTTGTGGGAGCAGGGATGACCTTCATCGTTCAAAGCAGCTCTGTTTTTACCTCGGCTATAACTCCTCTCGTTGGTGAGTGAACATTCATAGATTAAGCATTGATGCATCTTTTAATTTTTTTAAAGAATGATTTCTGGATTCATATTGTTCTTTCTGCTCTTCTTTCACCAGGTATCGGCGTTATTAGCCTCGAGAGAGCCTATCCTCTGACCCTGGGGTCAAATATTGGTACAACAACCACTGCCATACTTGCTGCTTTGGCGAGTCCTGGAAATACACTATCCAATTCGCTGCAGGTTAGATACCGTGAAACGTTTGCGTTTTGTGAGCCTGTTTTTTTGCCTTGCAGTATAACACAAATACTCAGTGGATGGAAGCTTTGGTGCAGAAACGCAGGGTCCACAGAGGCTGAGTCTTATTACCTTGGGGATTCCTCACTTCAGAATTTGAAAACACTTTTTTGTAAATTATCTAAACAATGTCAAATCGTATTGTTATGCCATCACTGAGAGCACATTGATATGCTAACATTAGCATTAAGCCCAAAGCATTGATGTTTATTCTTGTTTTATTTCTGATCCACCGGTGTTAACCTCTTTTTTAATTTTTTTCTAGATTGCACTTTGCCATTTCTTCTTCAACATCATGGGTATCCTGCTGTTTTATCCGATCCCCTTCATGCGGCTGCCCATCAGATTGGCCAGAGGGTTGGGCAACCATACAGCAAAATACCGCTGGTTTGCCGCCGTCTACCTCGTCCTGTGCTTCTTGATTTTCCCTCTGGCAGTGTTCGGCCTATCACTGGCGGGCTGGCAGGTCCTGGTTGGAGTCAGCGTGCCCATCATTGTGTTAGTTGTCTTAGTGATTATCATCAATGTAATGCAGTCTCGATGCCCCCACTTCCTGCCCAAATTGCTCCGAAACTGGGACTTTTTGCCCCGCCCTCTGCACTCCATGGCGCCCTGGGATGCTCTGCTGACCTCATGCTTAGGGTTCTGCGGTAGACGCTGCTGCTGCTGCTGCAAGTGCTGCAAGAAGACTGAAGAAGAGATGATCAGGAAGCACAGCACCAAGAGCCTCGAGATGTACGATAACCCTGCCATGTCGAAAGACGAGGACATGAAGGACAAAGCTACCAATCTGTAATATCATTACGTTGAATTCTTATCTCAAAGCAGTGATGCATTTGTGACACACTTGTAATTGTTCATCACTTCTCAGGTTGTGGTATGTCGCTGATTCTGTTATACTGGAAGATATACAATGCACTATGGTTAACACTGTGAATCACTGGAGAAGACTGGGGGAGAGTGCTGGACATTTTATCGTGAACCTGCTGTTTCTGGCCATGTGACGTTAATCTTATATCTTAAATTTATTGTGGCGACTCACCGTCTACTATGACTTAACTATGGTTGTTCTGAATGTTATGGCTTGTTTATGTATTTTTTTATGACATGCGGTTTTATGACCATTTGAACATCCAGACTGAAATGTTTATTGTATCAGTTAAATTATTTGTTATCCTTCCTTCAGTATTTAAGACTTTATGATATTTGTAAATAAAGAAATTGCTGGAGAGTATTCTCTCTCATTCTATTTCGTCAATTTCCCGTAGACTGTACAGAATTGGTAAATAGCGCCTGAAGTGAATGCTATCTATTGTAGCCGCTACTTCATTTGATATTCAGCGGTGATACTGCTGCTCATGCATTTGTTCCACATAACAGATAAGAAGATTCCCGTGGGTGTGCTACAAGAAGATGCTGGACCATATAGATTCTTATGTGCCTTGGAACAGCAGGTTTATGACTTCAGACTGAGAGGCCATTATCACGACAAGCTCCATATTTCATTTGCTTAAGGTTTAAATAACTGTAAGCTGTTTTTCAGTGGAAAATAATGATTAATTCATAGATTCTGAGATGGAGTTTGGAGGAGGGGTCTAGTTTATATTGAATCATGTGTTGCAAACATGACATGTCAGAACGCGTGAGTCTAATCAAAGAATCGGCCCCTCACACTACCACCCACTCTGCTGTGACTTGAAACTACCCTTCCTGCTTTTATGAGGTCCAGGAGCACTTATGGACTTCACGTACAGGACACTCAGATCAAAAGGAGATTTTTATCACATCCTTTATGGTTTTATTCATTTATCAATTATTATTTATGCTCACAAGGTGCTGACAAAGTTATGCAACTGATTAGAGGACAGTCATTAAAACAGTAACATTTAATATGCCTGTACCTTCTGTGGAAAGTCTGCTGATCGATGTTTAACCCATCTCTGGAGAAAGCGTTCGGCAGCCTTTGACTTCTTCTGTGGAAATATTTATTGAAGCTTAGCCAAGGAGAAAATCAGAATTCATCCACACAACATCTGTGCATGATGCCCTCTCATATTCTGAAGTCTGCTTTCCTGCAGTCACACTAAACCCAGACAGATCATTTTATATCTCTGCTTGTTCCAAAACAATCAAATGTGTTTTCTAGTTGTGGAGGCAGGACTTCCTGCTTATGCAGTCTCATATCTAGGCAACCGCCGGTTGCATTAGGCCCCGAGAGGGACAGAGGCTATGAAAATTCCAGAATGCCTTCAAATATTTGTATACATTTATTGAGCTTATTGGATCATTTTTAATTTGGTTGCCTTTTTGTGACGTAGTGGCAATTAAACTGACAATCGGGGGCAGAGACCCATCATTCAGATTCAAAAGAACCGTCAGAGTGTATTTCTTATCAATGTCAGTCAACAGCACCGTGCTGTGCAGCACATAATCAGACACAATCCATGGGCTGTGTACTGTGGCTGGTTTCAAAACAGTCTGTCGTCTCAGTGTGTGATCCTGGAGTTCATGGAAAGTGCAACCCAGTTATTTCTTCAGCTAGCAGCACGATTCAAAAGGAAAACAAGGAGAACAGCAGAGCGCTGGAAGCGTACATTTAAATGTATTGATAGAGTACACAACTCAAAGGAGGGTGGATATAAATATTGAATTATGAACAACAGATAACTATTACAGACGCCCACTGACATCAGCGCAGGTGAGATCAGTTAGCTGATTGGGCCTCAGTCAGGGAGCTGCCAGAGGGACACACTGGGGGAACACTGGGGGGACACTCAGACACTTTGAGTTAGTTTAGAATGGAATAGAACTTTTCATTCCTCCCCCAGAGGGGAAACACACATTTACAGTAGCTCAGGGAAACACCAAAGGGCAGCGAAAAAAGAGTTTAAGTAAGATAGAATAAGATAAAATAAGATTTTTAAAAAATACTCTGAAGTACTATATACAAGTTAAAAACAGGAGAAAAATGGCATGTGCAAAAATGCAGAAATTTACCAGTGCAGTAATTGTAGTCAAAAAAATGCCCGTGGCATCGCTCACTACCACACACTGGTTGACTGAGCTTTCACTTCCACTGGCCAACTCTGGATATACTGCTGTGGACACACTTTAAACCGTTTTCCCTGATACCCAATCCGAGTCACCTTTCCTGGGAATGCAATAGAGCCTGGTGCATGTGAGAATCTGTATCTGGGACAATCTTTAAAGTTTACATATTTACAATGTTCATTTTGCTCCTATCGAGACACATGAGTAGAGTTCTTTTATTTTGAAATGCTGTCCACTCGAATCTGGAGGTGGTGTTGATTTCTTAACTGACCTCTGAATGAAATGACTTGCAATGTATGGAAAAAAGTGACACCAGTTGAACAATCAAAGTTACAGTATATATCAAACCCAGGCTAAGATAAAACTGGGCAGAACTGGGGTGTAGCTTATCAGACACCCATGAATAAAAGTGCTTCCTTCTAAGTGGTAGATTTGTAATTTTTAGTGTTCCACTTGATCAGAGGTTGCAAGAGTCTGTATTCTTAGCAGATTGGAGCAAACTTTACAACGTAGTTGGTGTCTTTAAATGCATCTGTTTTCGTTCAAAGTTAGAAAGAGGATTAAAACATTTTCTTCTGTAGCTCATATAAATTCTCACACACTCGGGTGTGTTAGCGTATGCTGCAGGTGGAGAATGTATCACGAAAAAAATACAATACAGAACAAGCTGAAAGTCAAATGCATACTTAATTACACTGTGTCTGGAGTTCATAGTTCATTTCTGAAATGTGATGAAGTCCGAATGGTCAGAGCGATCTATGTCTGAACGAACAATGGTGTAGTTACATCTCTGCTGTGCTTCCATGCTCTGGTAAGAACAGATGAGAGGTAATAGTCTATTGTCTTGCTCTTGACATTAACAGCCTCAGTGTCGGTGTCAGATATCTGACTTAATCAGATTAATAACAGTCTCACGGGTGGTTTTACAGCAGCGGCCAGCCAAGTATGTGATTACCGGCTGAAAGTCCACAGCAACAAAACAACAAGTCAGGACACGCAGAGGGCCTGTGGTTGAACACAATCACATCTTCAATCCCAAGGTTTGAGTTTTAAGGTTTCTTCAGTGACTAACACTTTTGTATTTATTATCTTTAAAAGCCTTATTTTTCTGCTAAAGAGAAAAGAAAAGAGAAAAATATCACTTCCCGGCAGGGACAAAATTATGCAGGGATGTTTAAGAGAGTTGAAACTTTCAGTGGAAGTATTTTTGGTGCAAGAACCAGAATAAATCTTATCCAGAGCATCCGGTTGTTCTGTAGAATCACTGTACATTGCACAACATATTGAAAATTGCTTCCTCTTTTTTTCCTGCTTCACCCAAAACAAAAAACAGACAATTAACTGAAGCCAAACTTGTTTGTAAGATCACAATACAAACTGTAAATCATCATCATCACTACCATCTGACATCAGACCCTTCAACAATGGAAAACAGGTCAAGCCATTTTTTTTTTAGGCCAAATTCCTCATGACTAATTTAACAGTGTTTTCTCCGTTTGGACAACGAGCATCTAAATAGCTTTTCAAAGCAGAGATGGAATGCCCTCTATACCCTCAGACAACAGAGTTTTTATCTAAACTCAGTGCACACCAAAATTATGTGTCATGATTTTGTTTGATTTCATATGTATCTGGCCCTTTACTTGCAACCAAAACTTGGAACTTTCATGTGATTTTATTTGTACTAGGACCACCCTCCATCCCCAAAGTAAACAGGTGCAGCATCTGCTAGTTTTAACTGCTGAATCCCATAACAACAAATCAAGAGTGAAACGATATGCAGTGGAATGAACTGGTGCCAGTAAACAGCCTCCCAATGAGTCTACACTCTTCCTGGCAAGTGCTCCTCTCCCACACATACCGCTTGTTGGCCAGTAGCATACTGGCTATTGTACATGCAGCCAGTTATTGTGAATGAAAGCAACATAATGTTTCTACCGTCCAGACAAAGTCTCTGACGTATGAGTTACTGCGTCATTACTGTCAGCAAAGTATGTGATGACGCGTGTTATCCCCACGACGGGTTCCTACACCATCTCAGGCTTCACAAGCACGAGGTGTGCAGTCATGAAACATTCCTGAGACAATGTTATTCCTGGGCTGAGTGGAGTTCTGAGCCCGAATCTGTCAGCTCGCTGGGTCTGTATCTGTATCAGCTGCTGATGTAAAAAAGGAAAAATGTTACAACACTAAATTCACACTCACATATTTGACATCTGTCAAATTCATGCCAGTGGCAAGCAGCCAGTGTGTGTGTGTGGACTTGGACTAAAGCAGTTTACACAGTGACAATGTGGGGATTTTTTTTTTTGGAGAAAAATGAGTTACCATTATGTAAATCATTAATGTTCTCAGGGAGGATTAGATTTAAGGTTAGGAGTAGGGCTGTCGTCATCTGAAGGGAATAAATGTCAATCAAACATCCCTGAGGTAACAAGGTGTGTGTGTGTGTGTTCATCATCATTCTTGGACCTCAACAGCCTCATTGGTGAAGTTGTAGTAGCTAAAGTACAAAACATTTGATCGTGTGATAAGATGCTGAAAATGACTAAATTCTGATATTCGTGCACATGTTTTAAACCACAGGGCTATGACTATGTTGAAATCAAAGATTGTTGTGTTTCCTGACATGAATGTCCAGTATTTTTCCCTTTATTAATTTTAATCAAATATTTGAAAGGGTTCCGTTTAAGTTTAATGCAACATGAAGACAATGAAGTGCGACGCTGATCAAGTTATAAGTTTCTATGCACCTCTCAAGGCCACAGGATCTATCACATTGCTGTTAATTATGAGCAACAGTACAGTGTGTAGCACAGCCGTAAAAGTCTTTAAACTTTTTAAATAATTAATTGTTAATTAAGACTGTTCACCACATACTTAAAAAGCACTTGATGGACTTTGGTGGAAATAGTTTACTGACCTTGATTCAAAGAAAAAGATCAGTACACCCATGATACTGCAGAATTCAAACATAGGGTTCGATTTTCCAATTTCACTAGTTCAAAATCACCTTCATCCGTTTCCTGCGCAGTCATCAGGATAATTATTAAAAAAGAAACATCATCACACAACCTGCAGGTCGCCCATCCCTTCGGCCCATGTCTCAGTGCTTATTGTTTTGGCCCTGTCCCTTTAAAGAAATAGACATAAGAGTCAGAGATAGATGAGGGAAGAGGGAGATCATTAGTCCATCCCCAAATTATACACAGTCTTCACTCTCAGCTGAAGAGCTCCACATGGTGTTGTTTACACTGTGAAAGTCCTTATTTAGTAAATGACAGCTCCATGGACATCAGGCAACAACACACCCTGCTACAAACTGCACATTATCCCAATAGTCAACCAGAGCTGTAAATAACTGTTAAGAAGTGACTAACGCTGCTTATTCCGCACGTTGGCAGTCACAGAGACAAAAGCCCTCTAAGGATATTGCCTATTATGTTATTTTTATGAACAGAGCAACAACAGCACCACAGAGAGGCCTGACTCTTTGACTAAGCCCCCAGCAGGCACTCAGACAGGGTCTAAGGTGTGAACCATTGCTATGGCAACTCATCCTTTCCGGTCAAACTTCTTCATCTTGTCTCCCGGAGCAATGGCGAAAACTGATAGTGTCTTATCTTACGTATCGATCAGGAGCACCTGCCCTGCCAGACTAAATCCATAACTGCTGTCATTCCATTGCTCTGGCCTTGGACAAAAAGTTAAAGTGCCCCGCATGTCGGTGCAAGTCCAGTCTCCCGTGAGAGGCTTATCTACTGCGATAGGGACAAGCCTTAATAGCTGACCTATTAAAACCCAGCTCTTCAATGCATCCATCAGTGAGGCTGATCCTTAAATGTGCAGCCATCCCAGCGTCCATTTCACAAGATAAATGAATGATTCATCGAGGAAATATTAAGCATTGAAATATCTTTTTATTATACTTGCATAACAGACGCTTCACCCCAAGACCATATAACCTGTAGTTCCGATCCTAATCTCAAAAACTACGCAATGGAATCATGGTTATTGAGGAAACATTTAACGATGATCAAGTGGCACACACATTCTGATCAGCACGGACCAAAGCACGATGCGTCACATGGCCGCTGTGCTAGCTAATGTATGCCGTTGTGTCTGGGGCTTTGACTGTGGCTACCGGGTCACTGCGCTGGGTATTGTATGTCACAGGAGATGATAGAGGAATGTGGTCCAGAAAGCACACAAACACACACCCGACAGAGTCACGGCCAAATCACTGGTCTGTCGGAGCCACTGCTCGCCATTCAGCGCGGTAAGCCGTGGATTCCCTGCCGCTCTATAGGTTCCTCCCATGATGCCATCTTGCTCCCTATTCAAGTTGACGCCATCTCGGCTGACCAGCGCAGTCCTCGCCCTCAGCTCGGCCGCTCGCAGAGCGGAAACCCTTTGTCCTGTGTGGAATTGCAGATTTGGGGGATGAAGAGGTGGGGAGGCTTTTTGTGTCAAACCTGATTATATAGATTTTCCTCTGCTGTGCAAGCCACAGCGAGAGGCAGGAAAACAATATGTGGGATAATTACACCATCTTGTGGTAAATAAGTGTACATGGGTCATCGCTTACCGAGACAGCTTTGAAGTGGCATAAAGACAAGCAGGACGCAGACAGAAAGAAGAGATGCATACGCCTATAGGGGAGATAAGAATAATGATTTAAATAAGTTATCACACGTTTCTCTCTTAAAATAGCTTCTGTACTGGCTTTAATGTCTTATTCATGATGAGTAACACGCATACATATTTCAATAACTAAAACGTAGATCAAATGATCGACGGAGGACAATATATATTGCAGGAGTGCACTGGGCTTTGAACACTTCTTTTACTATAAACAGTAAAAGTTAATTTCCTTGTGCTTACCAGGAGGAGCTGTGCACCGTTCTGAGTCATTCTCCTCAAGGCTTTTCCCATCTGGTCTCTGAGCAGAGCTAAAGAACAGGGTGTTACTGCGCCTTCATGCTCGCTCTCCACACATCTTAAGAGAAGCAGGGAGAGCTGTGTTACATACAATCGCAATGATGTCAGCCCTTCACATTTTTGCTGACATAACATCAGTGAAAGGATTATAGCAATAAGTGCAAGTGCAGCATGGATGTTTTTAGAAAAAAAAAAAATACAGAACCGGCTAGTCCCAAAGACACTTCAGTAAATATACACTTTATTGCCACGTATTAAAGTGAATACAGATCTACTTACATAGTCCATGTATTGTTCACAGTAGGCCTCTGCAAACTGTACATGTTTTATATGCGCTTTGCAGTGGGTTCTAGTTCTCTCATGTTTACTCTTAACTTTCTGCTCAGAATGGAACATTGTGCCAAACAGACAGAGGACAGATACTCCGTTTAAGCTCCTTGTTGTATGACATTGTTCTAATGAGACATCTATAGACCACTGCTGTGTACAAATCGATTTTAAACTGCGAGAATATGTTTGTTAAGTCTCAGAGGTTCTCATTCATACTTCATTACCCCGCGCAGCAGGGTATTGTCTTGCCCCCGGTGTGTGTGTGTGTGTGTGATCCCATGGCTTACTTTGCACAAATCCATGATGTTCACCTGCTCACACATACTCTCTACATGCACTCACAGCCCTCAGTCTCCAGGGGATGGGGGGGGGGGGATGACAGAGTGGATGGCAAAATTGGCAGGGTATTAAGAGCGATGTTTTATTTTTTTGGTAAACTTGGTTTAAGGGGACGGCTTCCCCCGTTATTCCCTTACATATCACCGACAGACAAATCCCGCCAGCAGGCAGCAAGCACAGCTAAGCATAAAAACTAGAAATATTGGAAAACAGCAACCAAAGCCCTGTCCAAAACAACTCTTGTGTATTGTTTCAAAGAATAAAAGCAAAGCCAATTCATCCTCGTGTTGGCTTCTTACTGTTTCTGCTCTTTAACGGCTACATTTCTCCCTCTCTTCTTGTTAAAATGCTGCTTTCACCATTTCCAAGAACTATAGACTGGATTCTTGCTAATGCTCAGAACCTAAATGTGTGTCTGATATGTGTCAGAATGTTCATTTTAAAAACGTACCTTTTTAACATCTCCTCCACCACGGCGTCGTCGTCATCATGACGGGACACGTTGAGCAGGCTGTAGATGCTCCGTGGAAGGACGTGCCCTTGTTGTGCCAGAATCACCAAGTTGTACATTCCCTGTGAGGTGATGTTAAAAATAAAACAGCAGGCTGATGAGTAACTCTCTGCGAAGGCCTGATAAATAATAACTCTGTATAATTCTGTTTGTGGTTTTTATTGCCGTTTGCCTGAGCCCGTTGAACTTTAATTAAGTTTATCATAGGGTGATGAGATTACAGCCTCGGTAAATCTGTCACCTGAGGGCTGCCCGCGAGAGCTGCTCTGCTGTACATCGATAGGGCCTGATCAACCAAGGATAATGAGTCCTCTCGGGCGCCGGAGGAATAGTAATAGTAGTCTCCCATTTTCAGCAGCGCTATAAAAGAAGATAAATACTTGCTGTTCATTGAACAGATTGACAGAGAGAGGGAGAGGTTAAAGCCAAATGAAATGAGAGGAACTCACCAGACGGTTGGGAATCATAGTTTAATATAGAGAAGTTATGATATCTCCACTGACAATCATAACTGAGATCCAGCTCCTGTGTTTGGGAGAATGATTGCGGTGGGAGAGAGAGAGCACAGCAACGACGGCGGTTGTGTTATCAACAGCTAATAATTTCCCTCCAGACTTGGTTTTTTTCCGTTGGTATGTGACTGGAATAAAAGTACTTAAGAGCCTCAGGTATATGACAGTGATTTCGGCATCGTGCTCCACATCCAGGTGACAGAGGAGACGGACACAAAGGGTTAACAGCGGAGCCACAGATGATACCTCACACAGGTGCGCAGCGTTGCTCTGAGCGAAACCCAGACCAGTTTCAGCTGCCAAGACATACTTCACGAACGCTTCCTGCCTGTTGGCAACACAATAAAACACGCGTGAAGAAGCCAAGAGAAAATAATAAACACCAGAGAACATGATTAAATGAAGACAAGTGAAAAGTAATTGAAATTAATGTCCCGACCTGGAGCCCAGGAGGTAGGCCTGCAGAGCCTCTCTGATCATAAATCCAAGGTGTCCGTTCTGTTCACAGACCTTTTTCAGCATTCTGCATGGAGGGTGAGGAATGTCTGATGAATTATGGAGTATAATTTACACCCCCCCCCCAAAAAATGGAAAATACATGATCTAAAAATAGCCCCTGACTCCTTGAGGTCACGCCAAAAAAAGCCCCCTACAGCTGCGACAGGAGCTTCTTTAAATTCATAAGACACCGGTGGAGCACTGGTGAGCACAACTGTGCAAGACAATAATGCAGTGACAGTAGCTCGTATTTTTAGATATGCAAATACTGGGTTCTGACCTTGAATTAGCCACTGTCATTGAAATGAGATGCCATTGAGCTGCAGGCTACGGTGAAACAGCCCATAACAAAGCTTTCTACACCAAGCTAATGAAAGCCTCTTACATCACAGCCCCCTCTGCATCCTGAGACACTCCTCCCAGGCTTCCTGTCGAAAGATACCAAGCCGCCTCCACAGATGCAACAACATGACCCAAGCGAGACGCGTTCATGAACAGCTGGAACGCAGCCGTCTGTGGATCACGGAGATAGTACATTAGCTCATCACATCACTCTTAGCCACTCTCAGCTGTGAACCTGCAATTTGGCAGCGTCGGACTCAAACCTCGTTCCTCCATGGGCTGTGTGGGGTTCTCCCTCTGAGATGATAGATTCCCAGGTTGAACATGCCATCAGCACTCCCGTTCAGCGCAGCTTGCTCAAAGTATTTCGCTGCGGTTACGTGATCGTCCAGCACTGCCCCGTGGTACCAGCCCAAACTATTCAAGGCATCACTCGAGCCCTGAAGTGAGGAAGCAGACAGTGGTTTCCACAGTGAGGTGAAGGCTCCTGATGTAAACACATGGATTGATTGCTACACGCGTACGTACCATCGCTGCAGCTTTCTTCAGCAGCTGCAAAGCACGGGTGAGGTTTTTTTTCACTCCCTGGCCCTGAAGGAATCAACATCAATCAGGGAATCAATAACTGTCAAAGCACCGACACACACACACACACATTCAGACAATAAAAAACAAGCATAAAATGCCCAGCGTTCCACCATAAAAGAGGTTGAGTCTCTATAATGTTATAGCACCTTCATCAGTAGGATGGCGTAGTCGTGCACTGCCGAGGGATCCTTCATTTGCATAGAACTTCTGTGCAACCACTTCGCTGCACTCACGATGTCTTTGGAGACTCTGTTCTGTCCCCAGTATAGCATTGTTCCCAGGCGTCTCTAAAGATAGTGCTTTTCGTTAGTCTTAAAACTGCCTCTGTGACTGATCACAGGGGAGAAATAAAAGTCGGATTTAACTCTTTTCTATGCATCGTCTTTACATGGCCTCTATTTGAACGTTTCCTCCTTACAAAAGATCCACAGAAAGTACCACGCGTACCTGACATTCCGCGTCTCCCCGCTCAGCCTGGAATTTGAGAAACTGAAAGTCGTCACTCGTCTCATGTGTCAGGCTGTTTAAATCCTCTTGGTTGCTGAGATAGATGTGTTCGGGGGTGTATTGCTTTGGAAGAAACAAACAGACTCTGTAAAGCTCCCTGCCGTAAGATGACAACATCACATTGGCATGAAAACAAATCTGTAAAGAAAATATCGTCAATAGGTCCCACTGTCCCACAATGTTACTGGACAGGACATAAATATACACAGGTCTAACTACCAGGTAATAAGCATACAACCTGCAAACTTGTTTAATTGTACTCTATATATAAAGTTCTCCGAATTTGTTTTTCTGGTTCATAAAATTTCAAAAAATGTGAACTTTTATAATTGTGGAATCACAAGGAAAAAACTTATTTAAATTTTTTAAACTTTATACCAATTTGGAATTATTCTCAGTCTGGTTTCAGTGTTTGACTTTTTACCTCCATCCTTAAGGTAAAATCCTTTTTTATGTTTGTTTGTCAACAAAGTTCTTGTTGCATGAGGCAGAGACTGGTAAAGGCTGTTCTGGAATGGCTGGTCATATTTGGGGAACTAATATTTACCCAAGTATACAGCTTGATGGCATTTAAGGGGACTGAGTTCAGTGCTCCACTGAGAGCCATTCATTTTTTTCTAAAAACAAGCCCAATGATTTCTCCTGTTTCCATTAGCTTGAGTTGGGTGTGATCTATTTACAGCTTGTGAGTCAACTAATCTGATTCATCAGGACTATCTGTGTGGGTGTGGTATAGTAACACATGACTGACAACGCTGGGGACAGATTTGAATGCAATCAAATCCTGTTTGAATGAGCCATGGCATTGTTTCAACTGAGCCTCGGCCAGAGCAAACCAGTCTGAAGGGCTCAGATAAACAGAAGAGCCTTCGACAGAACATTTACTAGGTCATGTAGGGTTCTGATGCTTAAAGTGACAAGCTGATCAAACAGATTTTCAGGGCTTCACTTGAGATTGGAGATGATTTGCTGAACGGTGTGATAAACGTGGCCATATCTGACACCTCAGCGCGTTGTTGGGCGACGATTCAAAGTTGTTCTCACAACTCTCTGTTCTTTAGATGAAGCTTATATAATAGATTTTCCAAGAATAAACATGAAGTCAGTCTGCAGTAGACCTTTCTCATAATGGGCCTTTGGAGTGCTCTCCCTCTTTTCATGTGAGTGAGTACCTCATTCACATTTTTGATTTAAGTTTTAAGACCCACTTATTCTCCTCGTACAACTCTGATATAAGTGTCTGGATGACACAGTATCAAACCTTATTTTGGAGATGGACCATTTATGTGTCCCTGTGTTTATATTCATGCAATCAAGTTGTGCATGAACACATGTACACACTCTAGAACCAAAATGGCGGACAGCCCATGAAACGTCATAAAAATACTTAAATCTTACAATCATTGCAGTATTTTATACGCACCTCATCTCCATCTAAGTACGCCAAGTCAGCATTGCTCTGTGCACCAGCATTGGAGTAATAGCTACAAGCCATGTCCAAGTCTTTGGGAAAGCCATCAATGCCTTGCGTGTGTTTGTACCCAGCATGCATCAGGGCGAAGCGGCCATCACCTGATGCACCAATCAAACTATAGACATGACCCTGAAACACAGAGGGGGCGATATGATCACAGAAAAGATGTTTAATGCAGACTGGAGCTGTTAATGAACAACGAAGAAACATGGAGCAACAAGTCTCACTACCTTGTTTTGATCCACTGAATGTCCGAGGCCAGAGAGGTGGATGGAGGCCAACAAGAGAGACGCGTCGTGATTTCCAAAGCAGGAGGACACTTGGAGCAGAGACATGGGCTCAGATGTGATTTTGATCTGTGGCTCGTCCGCGGGGAACATGGCGGCGACTGCCTCTTTAAACAAAGTCGTCCTGAGGTGCTTCATGTCTACAGATCCTACAGAAAAGAAATGTTGGCTGAGTTTTAGTGTAACGGGTGGTGAAGGACCCAATTGCAGCACAAAATGACAGGATTGATCTCTCAGCTTCAAAGTCTTTATTGTTAACAGTCAGACAATGGTGAGCAGAGCAGGGATCGAACCCGGCTCTCCCCCGGCAAACAGGGCCCGGGGGACTTCAGGGAGGACACAGTTTGTGACGGGCTCGTAAACTCAGTGATGGGGAAAAGGGAAAAACCCTCGGTGCCGGATGATCGGAGCGAGGGATCTCTCCCGAAAGGAGGAGCAGGCAGAAGACGTGGTCGAGGACAGAAAGCAAGTCGAGTTACCGGGGCAGAGACGAGAGGCAGGGTCCGTGATCAAAAGGCAGGCAAGTACTCCGGGGCAGAGACAAGAGACAGAACCCAGGGACAGAACAGGTCGTGCCTGAGCAGGCAATCCAAAACAGAACGCTGGAGAGTAGTGTTCTGACTGGGCTTATATACTGGCTTGATGAGATGAGAGGCAGCTGAGCACACAGGTGAACAGAGTTGCGCTGATGAGGTGGGCGTGGCCGGCAGGTAGAGCAGAGCAGGAGAGGGAGGAGGGGGAGGGTAGCAGGAGAGCAGGACTATGACATTTAGCCTTTATAGGACGATGCAGAGTGCAAACAATTCAAAACACCTGTTCTGACTTGCTCCTCTTTTGTTTGCAGGAAATGGAAAAGCGGGCTATATTTAAGCGGTGTTCCCCAGGTCCATGGTTCTGAGCAGGTTTTTTTACCAGACCGACTCCACAGTCTAATGAAGTGAGGAGTGCAGACAGCTGAAACAGAAACCAGAGACACATCTGTCAGCGGTGGTCTTCCCACACGCTGTAGGTGTGCAGTTGTAGTTTTGACACTCTTGATATCAGATCTGTGAAAGGTCGCTCTCTGTAGAACAGTTATTACTGTGCTTTAAAGGGCTTGCCAAAATAATATTTCACCTTTGCTGTTTGTTGACAAGATGTGACTCTGTGTTACTTCTTTTAGGAAAGCTTTTGTGAATGCTTTGATTTCCTGACAGTCGCGATGAGTCTTATCCAGCTCCTGCAGCGTCTCGAGGTGCAGTTGGTTTTTTATCTGTGAAATGAATAACGTCGCGATTCACACCGGGGTCACGATCAATAAAACGAGACAGCAATGATACCTGACAGGGGATCAGAGAGCGGGCACTTTACCTCTTCAGTTCCAAAACGATAGTATTTGATTGGACCATAATACCCGTGGATGCCTGGAATGTATTTGCTCCCGCCAATCGCAAAGTATCCATCAGTGTCGTCATAATAGATGCTGTCTGGAAAACTGCGAGATAATTAAAGTCATGACCACTGTTCTGTTGCTGTAGCAGACCTAATCGCTGCTTTGCTGTGTTTTGCTTAAAGCATTTTGACAGGAATTCTTTAAATCTCTTACTCATATACAAATCTGTGGGTTTGACCATCCCACGATACATGCAGCAGCACCTGAAAGCCAGACAGAATAAAACATGAGTTCTCAGTGATGTGCAGGAAAAAAACAAAACAAAAAACCTACTCAGCTGTGAAAGACTTCAAATTTGCAGCAGACTGAAATCGCCTGGAGTTTTCCAGCTGGATTGGAACCATTGTTCAGCCTCTTACAGCTGTTCCAAGAAGGAATCAAACGGCGCAAAGCCACGGCACCGAACAAGACTCAGAAGAGAATGGGTGACTATAACATGTTGCCCCGAGCCATTTTCATTTCTGTGCTGTAACCCACCGTCTGGGGGACACAAAGAGGTCCCGTACCTTTGAGTCCAGTATGAAACAGTCTAATCGAATCCATTTCCGCAGGGGCAGCGCTGCGTTGACACGGCAAGCTTTTTCTTCTCCCGTTGTCACACGAGCCTGAATTATGACGTCCCCTGTGCAGGAGACATGACAGTCACATATTTCACCGCATGAGAGCCACAGCTCTTTATTAATACATAACACAGTCTGTTCCGCAGCCTCACAAAACACACATCATCGCCCACGATCGTCCCGTGATACCTCCGTCTAATCCCCAGGACTGGTATCAGGTGTACACACAAGCTGCCGTGACCCACCTGTGTCTGTAAGCAGCATCAGAACAGAGGCGTATGAATTTCTCCCATCGACATGATGGATGATGCCACAGAGGTCCTCGTGACACCATTTCAGTAGGTAGATCCACACAGATAAGGTGACGCTGAAAAATCAAGCGGGAAAATATGACAAATCGTTTCTTTGGCCGCTGGAGCGAAAAGATTGAATCTGAAATGCTGCGCTGTCTAAAAATGACTGACCTTGCTCTTTGTCGCGGACCATAAATAAAAAGCTTACATGCACCGGTGACGAGGCGTCATGATGCTTATAAAGTCATTTAACTTGACAGTGAAAGGGAAGTCAAAGCAAAAGTGGAGGGTGTCCTAACAGCGGCCAGCACGGAAAGGAAACAATCACTGACCTGTGGCCTGTCAATCTGCTGACATCGACACAAACCGCTGACCGAAACATCTGCTATTTTCAAGTGTTTTGTACATTCATGTAATACTCAATGATAGTAAATGAGACATCAGTTTGAGGTCCAACCTGGGATGTGTCGCTGCATGAAGACGGCCTCTCTCTAGGGCGTCATCACTGAACGGCTGGAACCTGCGGACCAGTCCAAAGTGCTCACCAGTACTCGCCAGAGGGAACTTAAGCACCTCAATGATGTCTGTGAATCAGCAGAAAAGAAAGATTCCTGTATTTTCATGTTACCTTTAAAATATCCGCTAATAAAGATGAGGCGTGGAAAAAAACAGGCGAGTAACGTGACGAAGGTTCTGACCTGGCTCATGCAGACAAGGACAGGTCCTGTCGCTGGTTATTCGCCACCTCAGTCGAGCAAGCCATGACAAAGACGCCGTGGGAGGCTTCGCTGGACGCTCTGAGAGTGGCGTTACCCCCAGCCCTTTATAAACACTTGACACTGAGTCATGGCGTGTCCTGGGTTCACTGCCGTTTTTCAGATGAACCATCCAAGCACGAACAGTCGCATTATCCACCGCCAAAACATTCCTGTTGAAAAAGTCGCTTCGATACAAAATGGAAGGCGGCAGGCTGAGCAGCACCTGGTGGATCCTGCGGACTCCGACTCTGCGGCTGATCCATTTCCTGCTGAACACCACTAAATCTGTCTTCCTTAATGTGGAAACCACCACCTCCACTGCCAGCTGACACGGCCTGAGGCATTGATACCGCACCCGGACGACTGAGCCATCTACCACTTTGTCAGGGGCTGACTTAAACCCTATGAAATTGCCGGGCAGGTTCTCACCGCTGTCTGATGGAATGGCGTGTAGCACACACTCTCCCTGGGTGAAGCAGAAGACACAAAAATAAAATTGGGGCAGTCAGAGAGGAAACGTGGATATTGTTTGACGGAGTGTATTTTCAACCTTCACCTGCTTTGCATGAACGTTTTTATCATCCTTGAATTGAATGAAAATGAGGTATGGAAATGTGCATTCCATGGTCTTAAGTATGAATTTAATTAAGACATCTGCAAAGATCCAAAAATAGTAAGCCTTCCCCCAGAGCAAGGACTTAAAGATATTTGTTTGAATCCTCCTAAGGCTGCCACAAGTATATTACAATTAGGTGCTTGAAGCCATGGGCTCCAGCCAACATTTATATTGAAAATGTTTAAGAGCTGCAACGGATGGAGCAAACAGGGTGCAGCCATCATGACGGGGCATTTATTTTCCAGTTTGGTTCTTGATCGAAAACCAGGATCTTTTGCTCCACTATATGTTCGTCAACAGACTTTACTGTCTGAGTACATTATGCTTGTAGAGTTATATGCAAATAGCTGCCTGCTAAATGGCACTATGAGAGCTGGAGATGTGAATCAAAACAATAAGGCTGCCAGCGTCCGGGCAGCTTTATGAACTGAAACTTGCTTTAGAGCTCCGTGAAGCTGAGGGGAGCTGTTAATTTATGTGTGTGTGTGTGTGTTCTATGTAGGTCCTTTCACTGAGAACACACACATTCTTTACATCACATAGTTTTCATGCTGGTACAAAAATGTGAAAATGTGTTTTGTTATAAAGAGACATATTAAGACCAAGATTCAAATTCAACAAGTGATATGGTGAAGTCTAATATTTAATGTGCTGAGTCTCTTACCTTTGTAACAGCAGAGGTGAATACATATCCAAACAGGAAGGCATGCAGCACGTTCATTCTGATTCTTGTGGTCTAAAGTATGATAATACATACACATAAATACGCAATCACTGAGTTATTTGGATAAATGTTCTGTGAGGAATGAATTGCTTCCCTCGGTGTTCGACACTCGTAGATCATGTGCCACTTTGTTTTTGCGTACGGGCACAACACACTGCATACACCCTGTGTGAAGAAAGATTACAGGATATTCTGGTGTTGCAGGTTCGGCTGCGTGCATGAGTAGCATTTAAAGGGCTACCTACATCAGAGCCCCGGCCGGACTGGAGCCTCTGCGTACCTCTGCTGTTTGATTTATTTGACTTTTTTCGTTCTATTAGGGGGCTTTTGGTAGCGATGCATCAAAGCTCAGAGTCTAACTTAATTTGATGTGCTCGACCCAAGGCTTTGCCATCGCCCCACGTCCTCTTTTGCCGACGCCCACGCAAGACTTTGAAGAAATTTGATCTGAAAAACAACCTGATATAACAGCCAAAAATTAATTACCCGTGGGCTACTGACAGTTTACACTTCAAAGTCTCCTGAATGAGGCGTTGGTAACTGTTGCTGATGGGCTGTTTTGGATGACCATATATAGGTGAGAGGGGTCTTGTTGTCTATATAAAAGAGTGACACGGGCCAGTAGTTAGTTCTAACTTCAGACATGAAAAACATTTCTGAATTAACTTGACCGGAAAGATTTCTTTTGAAGGGAATAAAGTCATTTAGGATGGCTTTACAGGAGATTTGTGATTTCCAGGACATCTTTCTGGAGAGCATACCCATTCAGAGTTCTTCACTGCCTTTTGGAAAGAAGAATGGATTCAACTATTTCAGAGCTTTGCCCTTCAGCAATAGCACAAGCCTGTTTAATTTTTACATACCAGTTGCAGAGTACCTAGATAAAAGTCCAATAGAGTTTGGACAAATCAGCCCCATCCAGAGCTCCAGCACTCCCTTATCTCAGGACTGCAACCTGCCTTCTCTCCCTTTGCCGGGAACTCCTCTGCTTCCGCCCACTCAATCTGTTCCTTTGCCTTTTCCCATTTCTCATGGAACCACCACCCTCGCTTTCATGTTTCAGGGCGGCGTGCTGGCGGCAGCAGACACTCGCTCCAGTTGCTCTGGGTACGTGGAGGGCCCAGCCTCCCAGAAGATCCTACCCATTCACAGCCACATGGTGAGCACCACCTCGGGGACGTCGGCCGACTGCGCCCTTTGGAAACGGATTCTGTCCCGAGAACTGCGGCTTTACCAGCTCCGCCACGGCCGACGGTTGTCCACGAGCGGAGCTGCCAAACTGCTGTCACACATGCTTCACCCATTTAAGGGAACTGAGCTTTGCGTGGCTGCCATTATGTGTGGGTGGGATGGAGGGGAGGTACACGGACACCACGGCAGTGGAGGCACCAACACCGATCCTGGCGGCTGCACAGGGACAAAGAAAATAGAGAAATCTCTCGACCTCGGACTTGAAAAAGCTCAAAGGTCTTCTTCATCTGTTGGTGGTCAACAGCACTTAGCTAGAGATAAAATCACTGTCTCTGGACCCCGTGTGTTTTATGTGTGCAGTGACGGCACCCGTCTGCAGGGAAGTCTCTTCTCGGTAGGCTCGGGTTCCCCTTACGCTTATTCAGTTTTGGACCAAGGAGTTAAATGGGAATTGACTCTGGATGAGGCCACATCAATCGCCAGAGAGGCCGTGTACAGAGCCACACACAGGGACGCGTACTCCGGGAACCACGTGGATATCTATCACCTCTCCTCTAAAGGGTGGATTCGCAGGAGCAGAGAGGACTTGAAGGAGGAATATTATAGAGAAAAGGAGCGGCTAGAGCGAGGGATGAGACAGATCGTGACTTTGTCTGAGGAAAACATGAAACAAACCAAAATGGCCTGAGAAGAGAAAGGCGAGCGTGGAGGAGTGTCGGCGAGAGGCGTGATGGAAGCTCTGCAGCAAATACTAAATTAGTGAACAGGACAGGCAGTTGCATATTTTTCAAATTGTTTGCGCATGCATATTGTTCTCTCTGATAAACAGCTGCTGTTTTCACTGTGCTGATAATCAAATGTAATAACAAATCAAGTTTGTTATTCCCTGATTAAAAAAGTTAAGTCAAAGCAGGGAACGCCCCTCTCTGTCCTCAAGAGCCTCATCTTTTCTGAGAGTGCCTCATCCCCTAACACCTCTAACATACCTAACTTAGCATGCACTTGATCTCCAGTCCTTTGCCTTACTGCAGAGATGCTCTGCTTATTTCAATATCTGTTATATAGCTTTGGATAATTGCTTTCATGAAAAGATTAAATGTAGACATGTGACACACAGTATGAATCATTCGAAGGATGTAGAGGAATGACTTACTTGTACTTGTCTTCAAAAAAGAGACACAGAAAAAAGCGTCTTGATACAAAAACTCTATATATCTGGAGCGGATGCTCGTAATATATTGCTGCAGAGCATATTTAGCTGTGGCAATAACCAGTAAAGAGTTGAAAGGTGATTTGTATCTGCTGTCAGAATTCTTCTGAAGTTTCTCTGACACGTCAGTAAATTAATGAACACATGAAAGTCTGCTGATCTTGCTTGTTCCTTTCTGTATGAGCCCTGTGGTAGTAAATTAAGCGCACTACTAATCATTCAAGTGACTACGACAGTCCAAGAGGATATGAGTGCTAGTCTACATCAAACCAAGCCAAAACATAAATGATTGTCACTTTGTCTTTTACAAAACCAATAAAATGAGACAATGCTTTGCGATCCGGTCCGGCAGAAGCTTGGCACCCCATTTCAGAGTTCAACTGGGATCAGAACGCATCATTTCAATTTTCACAGAATCTCCTCAGTATTATATACAGTGCAAACAGTGGACCACCACCACCATCCCACAGATGTCATGCTTACACGTAGCTGTTATGGTCTGTAATTAACAGTTATTGGCGAGGAGCATTGTCAGGAGCATTGTCAGGGGAGTTCTTGTCAGTAGTTCCCCTACATATCTTCTACAATCCTGTGCAGTCGATTAAAGAACATAATGTATGTTCTCACAAAGTTACTGCTGCTGTGAACTAATGTAGTCAGGGAACTTCTCATCTCAGGCCCCGGGCGATGGCCTGCTACCCTGTAGCAACACCTCTGGTTAAACAGGCAGTGTGATCCAGCACATGGGTGATGGTTTTATAGCATCTGAATATGTTGGAGAGCTGCTGAATGTTGTGTGGATACATGCTGATATGATGATATGATGGGCTTATTTTATGGACATTATGGAGACTTGTGTTTTTTGCTCATATGTAAATGTACACACATCAAACATACGTTATCATATGTAAGATATTAACATCCGTAAAATAATCTGGAGGCACGGTTGCATGGCGATGCTGACTCTCCTGAAACACAGACCAGTGTGTGATTGACTGAAGCTGTGAGAGAGGAGAGCCTCCCCAACCTCATCCATAATTCCAATCTGCGAAAGTTCATTAATGACTGAATTAATGAGTGAGCAAAAAAAAAAAAAGAAAACAAAATGTGAAAACCTCTTTGGTGGTCCACATATAAAGCTGGCAGGGCCTGACTTAGAACAAGTTCTGAGAGAAGAATCGTAATCAAAGTTTTGAGTCTCCAAGAAGAGCAGCAGGGGTTCCTTGGCTTTTGTTCAATTTCCACACCTCACATGGAAACTCCAGCAGGGAACAGATAACACTCCACCAGATTAGACCAAGAAGTGAAATGTCATGGTTTCTAAGAGACATCAATACATCTGTTTTTGTCTGTGCAATGAACTAGTGCAGTGCCTGGACCCGTCTGTTTGGACTGTTCTGTTCTCTTGTCCTGTGTTTACGCTCCAGAGTTCCTTCACCTTTTAGTCATTTCATTTAGTCATTAGTGAGCCCCCCCCCAAACAGCTCGACAATATGCTGTCACTTTAATTGTTTGTGTGCAGAGCTTTTTACAATCAGTGAGGTTAGACAACATTGTGTTCATCCTACCTTGTTTATCTGCGATGAAGATTTTGTTGATAAGGTTTTTAATAAAATCAAACTCATTGTTGAGCAATAGACACAGCTGATGTTTGTTCATTTGTTTTTCCAAGCATGTACAAGAAAACAGCCCCAGTGGCTGCAGCGCTGGTTGGCTGGTTTGTTCAGCTTTTATTGATATCGAAGGTATCACTTGTCCAAATCACACTGAACCTTGCTCTCCACTTTTCTGCATATTTTCAGTAGACATGCCAACTTTGATGCCAATTAGACGTTTTTTTTTTTTTTTGTAAAATCTGCATTACACATCCAGAAATCTAAAATCATTTTAAAAAGAAAAAAATCTTTGACACCCATCTCTCCCAGTCTGAGCTCGCAGCATGTTTTACACTTGCAAATCCGTCCCTCGTCCCAGTGCGCCCTCAAACCTGACTCATCTGATTGCTGCTCGGGTTTGGATTGTGCTGGCATGGTATAGTTTTTGCTTTAATAAGCCTCCGTACGCAGCTGGGCGCAAGACATCTGAGGAGGGACCTTAGGGTTGCGAGTTAGCTTCTAGTCCCTGTCTGCGACTGAAGAATAGCAGAACTTACGAAAGATCTAGAACAAAGCCAGGCTGCTCTCTGTAGATGAATGATTCTTTCTTTTCAGAACATTAAGCTCAAAGTATATATTTGATTATTTGATGTATTGGATGGAATATATATATATATATATAGTAAAAATCCTATTACTCCATTAGAGCATGTTAAGCACAATGTCTGACTGAGGTCGAGACTTAATGGACTCAATTACACCAATGTACCACTTATAAAACTGCTCCTTTATTCTCCAAGAAAAAATATTCATGGCACAACCTATCCAACACATACGAAGAAAGTATGCAATCACAAAAGAAATGATGGAGGGCGGTTAATTACATTCATACATTTTAGACTTGTGTTCAGCAGCCGGGAGAACACCAGGGGTGAAATTTCATCTTTTAAACGCATCCTCCAGTACCCATTTTCTGCTGCAGCTTCTAAGGAGGAAGGAAAAAAGGCAAAGTTGTGCTGAAGATGATTGTGCAGACTGGCTACATAAGCAGATTACAAAACACTGCATGATACTGGCTAACGAGAGAATATACTGGGGGGTAAAGGATGGGGAGCTAAATGGGATGGGCAGAAAATGAGTGGGTTAGTGAGAGAGTGTGGGTACTGATCACAGTCCTTTGGGCTGGGAATTGTTTTTATGAAAACACTCATGGAGAGAGAGGAGAGAGAGGGGGAGAGGGAGGAGGGAGAGAGAGAGAGAGAGAGGCTGAGTGGACAGACCTCACGTTGCGCTCAGATGAACCTCGGCTTGTTGTTCTCCCACGTCGGATCACTTCAGCTCCGTTACACCGGGATGCAGCACGGTAAGCTCCCCTCTCCTCTCTCCTCGCCCTCCTCTTCCTCCTCTTCCTCCTCCGACACTTTCTTGCTTCTTCTCCATCCTCGCGCATTCACGAGTTTATTCTTCACGCAGCCGGGGGAACTTCCCGGCCAGTCGGCACTTTGCCGTCCAGTTTGCTCCGCGGCTGATCCGCAGTCAGTCGACGAAGACCGCGGACCAGCCGCTGGACAGATGTTACCGTGCGCGCGCGAGCTGTTCAGGTGAAATGACGGTTGGTCAGTGGGCGCGGGGGGTGCGCGTGACAGGCGCGAGCCAGGTCTGGGGTGAGAAGATCCGTAGTAATAATAACCGGCGTGGTCATCATCTGAACAGAAAGAAGACCTGTAACAACACCGCGCTGCCTTCTTTCCTAATTGTAGAGTGGGGTAGTGCGTGTGCGCGAGCGCGTTTGGTCCGTGAACCTCACCTGCACCCCACGCGCAGCACGGGACACGCTCGCTTCTTCAGACACGTCTACCTGGACCCGTGTCCGCGGCCCTCAGGGGTTTACATAGTTTATTATTAGCATGGAGGAGATGGGACGCTCCATTCATTATAATAGTTAGACCAAGTGTGTAAATCACATTAACGGTGCATCATGTAGGTCATTCTGCAGGCTTCCTCTAACAAGACAAGGTCATGCCCCAGGCCATTTAATGTATCTAGACTAGATGTGCTTGTAAGAGGTCCAGATGTGTGTGTGTCTGTGTGTGTCTGTGTGATAGAGCTATCACGAGCTTAAAGTGAAATGTCACAGGAGGACTTAATCGTGGACAAAGTGCTGTCACACTCTCACAGACGGAGCACCTTTTAACCACGGGGGCATCGCCTCACGACAGGCCCCACACTTGCTCAGCACACATGCCTCTGCCGTGGCGGGACACATCACTTCAGGTTAAGTTGTCTTCTGGAGCGGTAAAACCTTGACAATAATGAGGTGACTGATGTGCTGAGCAGGTCTGACGGGCTGGGGGCACTCGGCCGAGGCTTCTGTGCACGCGTGCACTCAGCAGCCGGAGAGGGCCCCGCATGCACAGCGAGAGCGGACTGATGAGTAGTCTGCACGCATTAAGACGCATGGGAGAGGCAGTGAGAGGCCAGGGATGTTGAAATGGAGCAGAGTCAGTCCACAGCGTGGATGTTAAAGCCAGCCAATCCCCCCCCACACCACTCCCCACCCTCCTCCCCCTCGTCCTGCTCCTCTCAGAGCACTTCGAGCACCGCAGCCACCCCCCCCTCCATCCCTGCCTCTCTGCCTCCCATCTCCCATTTTTTCCCTATGTAAAAGGCCTGACATGCACAGGCTATTTTTAATAAAAATGAAATAGCCTTGTTGCAGTGAAGCGACTCGGTGCAGAGTGAAGTGAGACTGAAACAGCGATTTGCAATTTAGAGCTATGTCACCACTCATCATTCCGTTCTGAGCCAGCAACAGCAAATCGTCCTCACGCTTTCATCCTCTATCCCTGCCTTGCATTTCACACATGCTGTGGCTCATACACACTCGCACTCTAAAGACTTCAAACAACAGTGAATGGCATGTACCGCTGGCAACAAGGGTTCGCAGAGGGAGATGTAAGCTGCGTCTACAGCTAAAGCACAATGGCTGAGGAAGACAAAAGTGTTGAGGAAACACTTCTCGTATTTTGCCAGATTTAAGATGATGGCAAACAGATGCTGATGCCGAACATGGAGCATTACATACGGACGGCTGTGGAGTAATTGCTGTGCAGAATGAAGGCATACAAAACAGGGGTGGGTTTCCTCTAGAGGAGAAGAGAAAGGGTGAAGCTATTACTTAATATTGTCTATGATCAAATTCTCAAATTGACTCTGTTCTCCGGCCTGCTTTTCAGAAACTAGGTCAGTATCTGAAGTGAGAAAAGAACATTGGTTTCATTTTCATGTCTCTCTCCTTTCATATGTAGCATATCAGGCAGGAGACGTTACGGTTGGTAACAAGGCCGTCAAAGGCCCAAGCAATATTATTTGAATCAAAATTAATCAACCCACGTGTCTGACTGTACATTTCTTCAATTAGCCAAGGCCAGAGGATTTGGGTTTATCGCAGAGCTCCCTGTCAGTTACAGTCTTTTAATTTATCAACCACAGTAGGTTGTGGGGGGGGGGGTCTTTTTAATGCCCTAGTCCTTCACTGTACATTTGTCCAAGGGAAGTGCGTGTATGAAAACTTTATTCAAATGTGTCGAGGCGACCAAATCCCTGTGCACCCATGACTCATGCGCTGTAGCAGTGTGACTGTGTGTGTGTGTGTGTGTGTGTGATAATGCGTGCCTCCATGCGTGCATAAAGGTGAAAACAGATGTAGGGAAATTTACTTTCATTGCAGGAATTAGCGAGGCAGAGTGATGGATGCAGGTGGAGCGTGGATGGAAAAACTGCAATTACACACTTTCAGTCTTGTTAAGCTGCTGACACTTCTCAGTACATCAAGTTTTCAAAGATCAATGGCCGCAATCTGACTCAAATACTAACGAACCCCAGATCATTAGACTTTAGGAAAATGAGGACAAGTCATTGACTCAATCATTTATGACTCTAATTAATCTCTTAAGGGGAACTTCTTTGTCTAGCGGGCGCTGAGGCATGGCGCGGCCATCTTCAGGGATGACATCAATCAGCTGGCGTCCAGGCTGTTGTGTTCGGCAAGGAACAGCAAAGTAGATGAGCTCCACCTCATCGCCGGGACCTCAGGCTCCGGATTAATTTTAATTCTTTGAAGAATTCACCAAATGGAATGATCGATAGCAACAGCTGCATTGCGAATAGCCCGGCATGGCGTGCAAAGTGAATCTTCTCATCTCTAACTTTTCAAATATCAGATCATAACACAGCAGGAGAAACACAGCATCTTAAAAAATCCACCTCGCTTCACTTCTGTGTCTTGTATCCTGCTCCCCATTTTGATGAACACCGCCAAGACCACACTAATTATGTGTTCTCTCATGTGATCTGGTTGCAGCATGCGTACCGCATTGGAAAATATGGGGGGGGGGAGAAGCTGAACTGAAGACTCGGGAAGACGGAGAAGGAAGAAGACGAGATGAATCATCGTGAGAGGCTGCGTCTGGTTGGTCACTCCTCAGTTATTCTTTGAAACGAACTGATCAGTGAACCTCCGCCATGGCAGCGCGCACAGTGCTTCTTCTGCTTTTATTCTGCGTGGGGGGAAGAAACTGCAGCTCACTGGCTGTCGGCCTTTCAGAGGAAGCTCAAGACGTGCATGTAACTTTCAACAAAAGAGATCACGTTTTAGCACATCCAAGTTCCCCGTGCGACGCCGCTGTGAGAAACAAAACACTGGAGAAGAGAGTGGATGATACAAGAGCCCTGCCAAATGTGTCTTTAAAACCGAACGACACTGGACCTGCTGATTTTGACATGAAGAATAATTCAGCGAGGGAAACGTTCACGCTGAAGCATCCTGGATCTGACGCCAAATCCTTAATGCCTCTTCAACCTCGCCCTGAACTCGCTGTGAACCGCGAGGAAAGGAGCAATCTGACTAATGGAGAGGTTGAAGGTGTAATTAATGAGCACGGCCCGGTGCCGAGTTCAGAGGAGGACCGCTCGCTCCAGTCTGGGCTGCGCTTGGAGACCGGCGTGGGCGAGGATCTGCCCGAGAAGACACAAGGTCAGCCAAAATGGGTCATAGAATCTGAGGACGGTGGGTCGGGGCCTCGCTCTCGCCTAAAGAGGAGCTGGCTGTGGAACCAGTTCTTCGTGATCGAGGAGTACAGAGGGCCGGAGCCTGTGCTCATTGGACGGGTAAGATGTCACCTGAATGCTCTCCTGTCAGCATGCACGTGTATCTTAAAAGAGCTTGTGCTTAGTTTCTCAGAGTGCAAGTGGTGCAACTAAAATTTATGTAGAAATCATTATCAATGATTCAATTTGAGCAAGAAAAATTCTCCTCTGCCACATGAATTTACATGTTTGCCGTCCCCTGCTGTGCAATTCATTATTAGTGTGTTATTGAAACCCATGGCCGCTCAGGGATATTGGTCATGAGGGAAGAGGAAGGCACTCAAAAAATGGAGATCAGCTCCACAGTCACACTTAAGAGGTTTTAATGCCCTTTCTTTACACACCTACTGCATGAACCTTTTTTAAAACCTGTCTTTGAGAGTGTGCTTGATGAAGCTCCTACACAGGTTCACAACAGATGCTGTGCATAAAGATGGACGATATGCCAGCCCGCTGTATGCATTTTAAGGCCTAAATTTGACTCCTCCATGTTAGTTAGAGTGTATGTTAGAGGGGTTTTTTTTTTCTCTGTCATTGGGGCTTTTCCAATCTGGCACTACTGAATCTTCAACTGAAAGACCTACTATCTGCCTAACAGAGTGTTAAACTTTCATCATGCAGCCACAGCCAAAAACAACTGAAGAATGTCTGTGCCTCATTTTATTCTATTGAAGTGACGCAGGGTTGAGCGTTACTGAGCCGTCAGTAAGGTCTGCCAGTAAACCCAGTGAAGAAGAAATAGTGGGTGGCAGTAGGCGGCAGTATAAACAGTTGAGTTGGTTCAAAGGGACACAGACTCGCTGGATTTCCGACTTCACCAGAGACTTATGGTCTAAAATAAAAATGTTGCTCTCTGGTCTGAGCTTTATGTTTATGTCTTGTGTGGCTGCTGGATCAGCAAGTGTTGATTGTAGGACGATGGCAGGTAAACAGCTGTAAGAGTGTCAACTATTTGGGTTTTTGCTTTTCAGAATTATGCACATGAACTAACAAGCAAACTGAACTTTGTCTAAACTCATATTTAGTTTGAACTTGCACTCCATCGCTAGTTCCGGAAGCAATAGCTATTAAAGCTAGATTGCTGCCCTGGTGTAAACATGCCAAAGCATATCAGATCATCTATGTTCTTAATGGAGTATTAAAGGTAGGGTTGGTAAGTTGTAGTCCGAAACCATTTATCGTCATGACTAAATAAAGTAAGCGAGCGAGTCAGAGAAGCGTCATCTTCTTGTGGTTGCCAGGCGGCGTGTGTTTGTGGGTTTTTTTAGGCGTAGCTGTGGGGCTGATGGGATGCGTCAGCTGCATTTTAGCATCTCGCAAGCACCATGATTACCAACCCCAGCTTTAATTGTTCCTCTGTTCTGGCTCATAAAGCAGATGAATAGAAGTTAACTCGATGACGAGAACATAACCTTGCAGGAGTTTTTGATGTTTTCCTGCTGACAAACAAATAAACACACAGGGTTGAAAAATGTTACCTCCTTGGGGGAGGTAACAGCCTTAGTCCCCTCCTAATATGGCAGTTAGTGGGAACAGCCTCCTCTTTTATGTAGGACCACTGCTTCCTGGGGCCAATCCTTTTGCCCAGCTTCAAAGGTCAAGTAATTGAAACAGACAGAATTATGCCTTCATGTGAATATCACCAAATTTACTGAAAACATAATATATGTCTTTGTTTGGTGACATTCTTATTTTAACTATAAGATTTGAATCCATGTTTTTCTCTGCTCTGGAAGAGATGATCGCAGTGTTGTGTGCTCTCGAGTCCTCACCCTCGTCACACCAGCGCCCCTCAGTTGCTGTTGCTGTCGCTGTCGCTGCGTGAAAAAGTGTCGGAGGTGATTTAATCCGCAGCACACCTGAACCATTTAGATCCCAGGGGTTTACTTGTAGCATTTCACAGTCAGATGCTCCTCACTAATGCAGCTGCTGGCAGCGGCGGTATACTCACCGTGGGATTATATCAGCTGTAACGCTAACACGGAGTGTTGCCAGCCACTTTGTAGCTCGTAGTATACTTTATAGTGACAGTTTAGATTGGATTCTCACCAGTGCAGTATACACCTCATAAATGTTTAATCGTCCTGGTTGTTATTGATACAGTGGGGTGCTATAGCAATCAGCACACACACGAGATGGTTTACTCCTCTGCAAGCTCGGTCCTGGGCTGATGTTCATGGTAGTTAAGCATCCCTGCATTGGAGGTTAGAGGCACTGTGTTTTCACTCAGAGGCAGCTGCATCAGGCATTTTTTTTGCCAAAAATGGAGAAATTAACGTGTCAAACCCATTACTGGTGCAAGGTCTGTGGTGAGCTATCAACTCTTCCAAATCACAGGTGCCTCAAACCGGTGTGAGAAAAAAGAGAGCGAGACGGGCGTGCAGAGGAGAGCAGCATGGTGCATGTGCAGTAAAAACCTGTCAGGGAATGTACCAAACGAGCGAAAGGAGGAGAAAATTGGGATTACAGAGGAGGAGAGATAGTGACAAAAGGAACTGGCTTTGTTTTTACGGGCTGGATAAATTTCTTCCCCGCCGTGAGAGTGTTTTTCCATGCTGACTGAAGCACAGCGGGACTGAGCCAGCAATTAGAGAGTGAGGAGAGAAGGGGCCTGATAGAAAGAGTAGAGGACGGAGAGTGGGAGGGGGGGGGGGGGGGGGGGGGGGGGGGGGGGGGGGGGGGGGGGGGGGGGGGGGGGGGGGGGGGGGGGGGGGGGGGCAGGGGAGCGAGATAGGCACAGGCTCTGACAAAGATGTCTCTCCTGGTGAAGTGTGGGATCAAAATCGAAGTTTGCTTTCAGGAAGAAAGGAATGAGTGGGATGAGGGGGCTGTAGGGATGAATCAAAAAACCAGCGTCCCTTATCTCGCAATTTGTAGGGTATGCTACCATGAGTTTCTATAATCCCTAACACACACAGAATGTACACTAATCTCACATATTCTGCCGCTCTCTGCCTGCACACTGTTCAGCATGCAAGCCTGAACATATGCCGTTAACATACATTATGTTGGAATATGTAAGTACATTCACGTGTGCATATCTCATAAACGCACAGACTGGCTGCGTGCACTGTATCGTCGTGCCAGCTATTACATTTCTCATTCTGTCAGTTGCTCCCTCAAATTTGATTTGACACATCGGAAAAACGCTTTTGCGAAAAATTCGCTGGAAACCATCTCGGCGCATTTGTAAACAGCCAGTGTTGCAGCAGAATTTTGAAATCTGAAGGCTTTCGTTCTCATGAGTATCGGAGGTCTGCAGCAGAGGTTGTGAGTAAGCCTTGTGGATTATGAACATGTGCAGATGCGCCTTAAGGGCAGAGAGATGTGAAGGCTCCTGGTCAGAAAACTCAGTGTGATGAAGGCTGAGTAATCTCTTTAGCTTTCTATTTCTGTGTGTTTGGCCTTTTACCTATCATGCTCACACTAATACCCTCTCTGCCATTAAATACTGAACCAATATTCTGCACCATGGAGCAAAACACAAGAGGACAGAGAGAGAGAGAGAGAGAGAGAGAGAGAGAGAGAGAGGAGGGGAGAATAAGAAATGTGAGCAGATGGGCCTCCTGTGTAACTGAGGTAACGTGATGAGAAGAAAGAGACACGAAGACTGGAGGAGAGGTGGTTTAAAAGGTACGGGGAAGAGAGGCAGATGGATTTACAAGACGGGGAAGAAAGAGACAGATGGAAAGGAAAGAAAGAAAGATCTGCAGATGGGTACCGCACTGTGTTCGCAGGATGCATCTGTGAATCTACTTGCAGGACCTTTGCAGAGCCACTATCCACATCGATGTGGTCCCCCCCACCCCCCAACAAGCCCCCAGTGGCACGTTTGGTCCACTGAGTTGATTAGCTGTATGCATCAGTACTCATCCTGGTCCCGTATGTCGCTTCCACACCTGGTGCCATTCATTTCCGTTTCACCGCGCACATCCCGCCTCCATCATAAATCACCCATTTTACACAGTCATGTTCTGAGCGCCCGCCAGACGAGCGAGTGAGCGTTAATGAGCGATACCTGCATCAGATGTTGCCTGAAGGTGTCGTGGTAATAGACTCTGTGTGTCTTCGCCCTCCAGCTGCACACGGACATGGACAGCGGGGACGGCCACACCAAGTACATGCTGGAGGGCGAGGGCGTGGGCTCCGTGTTTGTTATTGACAGCAACACAGGCAACATCCATGTCACCAAGTCGCTGGACCGCGAGGAGAAGGACCAGTACCGTCTCATCGCCACGGCGACAGACCGGCAGACCGGCCGAGCCCTGGAGCCGTCCTCCCAGTTCATCATCAGAGTGCAGGACATTAACGACAACCCGCCCATCTTCCCCAAAGACAGCTATGTCGCCATGGTGCCGGAGATGGCCAACATTGGTAAAACGGCAAATCAATAAAAGGAAACTGCAGTCAAAATGTACTGAAAGGTGGCGCTGTCTGTTAGGGAGAGTAGCAGCTTGAATTGATTTCACACCCTTCACATGCACGTGATCCAGGGAAGTGCACGTAGAAGCATTGTTAAATAAACCTTATTGTCATTTTGATTTACCACAAGGGAAGCCAAAACAAAATGTAACTTGCATTAGCTCAGCACAGCATTAAATAACGGTGTTAAAATATAAGAAAGTAAAAATTGAGTGACAGTGGCAAGAAATAGAGCAAAGGCAAGTAAAGTGTCCATACTGAGGTAGAACAGGATTATTGTCTTTCAAGAGTCTAGCATCCTTTTATTAATAGTTTGTGAAAGGTTAGAAACTGTTAAAAAAAAAACAAAAGCTTGCCACAGCTCCTAGGACTCCTGGGAGTCCACCGACATGTGTTTCCAACAAGCAAAAAAACCAAAGACTATTGTCAGCACGTGTCTGGATACATTTTTACCGGCACAGCTCCAGTGTTTCAAGTTTCAATCCATATTTGTGTAAAAGATAATTGTTTTGAACACACTGTGCATGCGGACAGGCAGCGCAGGAGTCGATAATCCCTTTAATCCTGCAGATGGAAGTGTATTCAGAAGTTTCACTTTAAGTTGCTTATCAACCAGATTCAGCTTCTTCTTCTTCTTCTTCTTCTTCTTCTTCACTCCGTCACCTGCCTTGTTCCCCTTCACAGGCACCTCCGTCATCCAAGTCACCGCCAGAGACGCCGACGACCCCACTTACGGAAACAGTGCCCGGCTGGTGTACGCCATCACTCAGGGCCAGGACTACTTCTCTGTTGACGCTCAAACAGGTCGGGTAGCTTTGGTGGGATGTGCCACATATCCCCTGAAAGCTGTTTACCATAACGCGCCTCTCCTGCTGACGATTACACTTCATACTGTAAATCCCAGTGGTGCTGTTAGGTATCATATGCTGTGTCTTTCCCGCCATATGTCCAGTCCAACAGATAAGAACACTTTGACTACATTTAACATGGAACAGAAGTGGCCCGGGGTCACATGTGCTCTCTCATGTCATGTACATCCATACATCTGACTCGCTTTGATGTCAATATCCAGAGACGTTGTGTCACTGAAATCCTTCGCTTTCATGTTGAGTCTCCACCCCTCCCCCTCGCTCCACCAGGCGTCCTGCGAACAGCTGTGCCTGACATGGACAGAGAGACCCGAGATGAATATCTGGTCGTCCTCCAGGCCAAAGATATGGGGGGGCATCTGGGCGGATTATCCGGGACCACGACAGTCACTGTGAAGCTGAGCGACGTCAACGACAACCCCCCTCACTTCAGGCGGAGTAAGCGCTGCTGTTATCAGATCATTTAACTGTCGGTCGCGTTCAATCTCTATATAGCTTTAGAAATATGTGTGCGTGTGTATGTGTGAGTGAAGATTAAAATGATGAAATATCTTGTAAAGGCACTTGTGACAGCAGCCTGATATTTTTCACCTCCTTTGGGTCCTGGCGTCTTTGACACGCTCAGAATAAGATAGAGGCTCTTAGTGTCACTAAGCATCTACCTCTTTGATTTTTATCCACTCTCTCTAATCATTGTTTCTGCAGTAAAGCAACCTTTTGTGCCAGATGACGGGCATTAACATTCATAAAGACTCCCGCTCCGTCCCCGAGGTTCAAATGGACCGAGTCTCCACGCTGAAGAGTGAAAGATCATGTCCGCTCTTTCTTTTTCCAAGCTTTTCCCTGTTCCACGCGATTAATATTTCATTTTAAAGTTCAGTGCTTTCCACTTCAGTAGACAGTAAAATCACTGCAGAATGTCTCTAACACTTAGACACATACTGCATTTCTCTATATCTTACCTCCCCACTGTTCCCCTTGCGCCCCATCTCCCACCTTCCTCCCTCCTGACACCCTCTGCTTTCTGCCATTTGTCTTAATGTTAAAAGCCCCCTCCCTCATGTAGATGCATTGTGCTGCAAGCCAGTGCTCCACATCGTGCCAGCCGAGTGTCATTTATCTGCTGGTATCTGATTATTCCGTCCCTAACTCGCCACCTCGCTCCCAGTGCTTGACATTAACGCCACGATTTAAGGGAGAGGCTGATCGGGCATGCTCTTTGAATGCGAGGGGTGTGATTTTCAAATGCTTTTTTTATTACATGAAGGATCTGAATAATTAAGAGTCAGCGAGATCGAGCTGCTCTGATTAAAAGGGACGAGTTTCTGGGAACGCGCGGCTTGTTGCTCCGCAGTATGACGAGCGCACAGAGGTCGTTCTGCGGCTCCGGTGAAATGACACGACCTGCCACACATCACTGGCCTCCTCCCCACGCTGTGCCAAATGGACAGACTGTTGCAGTAACAGCCAGGAGTCTCAGTGTAATAAATGTACCTACTCATTTATTAATGACTGAATGGGACTCACACACATCAATTAATCAGGAGCTTTATACTGTTATTTACTGTAGGTTTTTAACTGGAGAGATGGGGGGACGGATGCCGCGTTTTAAAAAAGATTAATCTTGTGTTTTTGGGGAATCGAGCTTCATCTGTGATCTATGAAGCTTGATTCCCTGAAAAAACAAGGCTTGGCCCAGAGTTGTGTGCTCTGCTGAGAGATATTCTAGTAATCTACCAGTTGATCTGTTCATGTTGGGATCCCACGAAATGAAGGAAGAAATCAACCTTCACATCTGAGCCGCTCGAGTACGTAAATGTTTGCCTCTTGCACCGGATGAATGAGGAGTCACTGCGAACAGTCGTTCGTCACTGCCCTGTCTATTAAGTTGTCAATGGATCGACTAATTGTTTCTGCGCGAAAGAGAATTGCATTTCAAAGCTGATATGAGGCTTCGGTGTACAAAATTCTCTTTGAGCTGAAGTAGAGGAGCCAAACTGAAAGAGGCGGATTTACTTTAAAATGACACTTGATTTAAATAATTCAGACATCTGAGGCTTCATATTAGCTTTAACATTATTGCACAAAGCAAAGCCTGTGGAGTGTGTTGCTCGCCACTTAGATTACATAGACCTGAGGAGTGATGAATTCTTCTAATAACTGCTTTAAATGAAGCCTCCTTCACAGCGTGAATAACCTCAACTTGAATGAGTTCAATTTGAGACACTTGACGGCACGTATTGGATTTGTTCGCACGCTGGCGGATCCTCACTCAGTGTTTGTTCCCTCGTTTTTTCCATTGTTTTCCCCTCTGTGCAGGCGCGTGGTCGTTCTCTGTGTCTGAGCTGGCAGCGCCAGGCGTGGAGGTGGGCCGGCTCACTGCCGCTGACCCTGATCTGGGAGAAAACGCGCAGCTGGAGTTCACCATCCTGGACTCGGAGGAGGGCGAGATATTCAACATCACAGCGAGAGACCGAGAGGGCGTCATCGAGCTGAACAAGGTGAGTGACGAGGCGTGGCTACAGACACCGCCAGCGCAACAATCTAAAAACGCATTTCACAAAATAAATTCACCTTCCTATCCCCATACCACACACATCACAGACCTCCCTCCGTGAACACAGAGGCAGACAGCTGTAACCTCGGTTCCGGGGAATGAGTGCATAAGTGACGTCATGTAGAGTCAGTTCTATTGTGAACAAAGGCTCTGAAGCCCCATGTCGCATAAATGGCCACACGATGGGAACAAATATATCTAATATGATATCAAACACATTCACCCTGCGCAGGTTTTGTTAATCCCTTTTATTTGGTGACTCAAACACACTCAGCCTCACTGCTGCTGACAGACGCAGCCGCGACTGGGTAATTCATGAGAGACATCAATTATTATGTATTATTGTGCAGTGAGTTCTCCAGTCAAAGGATGAAGAAATGGCACACGCGGATCAATTACCTAAAATGTCTAATATGGAAACTTTACAGTGAGATGATGAAAGCCAGAGAGTTGAAGTGAAGGGTCTTTCTGTATATGAATAATATAGCACTGCATGCGTGAAGAAATATGAAGGTCATATAGATATAAATCATAAATCAAAGACCCCTGATAAAGCATAGCCTAAAGACTGAAGATGCTCTGCTCCCTGCCCGACAGCTGCTGGATTACGAGACCCGCAACTCGTACACTTTCTCCGTGGAGGTTTCAAACCCCATAGTGGATGCACGCTACCTAAGGAAAGGTCCCTTTAAGGATCAGGCAACGGTCCGGGTCATGGTCCTCAACGCTGACGAGCCGCCGCAATTCTCCCAGGCTCGGTACCATCTGGACGTGTCTGAGAACTGCCCCCCTATCTGCTCTGTGGGCCGGGTCTCTGCTGTGGACCCAGACACGGGGCAGAGCTCCAACATCAGGTGCTTATTACGCCATCACTCACTCGTTCTCTCTCTGGATTCTACTTTGTTCTTTCGTCCTCTTTTTTTGTTGCCCATAAACTCTTTTCATATGGCAGGTACTCCATTGATCCGCAGTCCGACCCCGAGGCTCTGTTCCGCATCGCCTCTGACACGGGCTTCATCAGCACGGTGATGGAGCTGGACCGAGAGCAGGAGCAGTGGCACAACATCACTGTCATCGCCACACAGAGGGGTACGTCGTCCCCATCTGCCCTCGGGCGGCAGAGCTCCCCCGGAGTCCCATTTCACAGAAAACAAATCCACCTCGAGTCGCAGGCACAGTGTGTGGCGCGTGAATGATGAAATTGGGGGATGATTTGAACATTAGTGTCGCCTCCTTTTTTTTTTTTTCAGACAATCCGAATCTTGTGTCAAGGGTTGTGGTTGCCATAGAGACGCTGGACCAGAATGACAATGCGCCAGAGTTGGACAGACAATACTCAACATCTGTATGTGACTCCATCGCCCCCGGTCAGGTCTGTTCTTATTACGTTTTTTGTTATTTCAAATACAACTTGCTTGTGTGTATTCTTCTCCTCTTTTGGTTGAAACCGTTCCAAAAAAATAGGTCCAGTGGAGACAAAATCACCTCATCTTTATTTACCCAGCTTTACATTTCAAATATTATGTTATTAAATGGAGTGGTAGCACTGTACCATCAGTCATGGAGGATATCAACAGCATCCTGTCAGGATTATTGAAATAAACTACTTACTACTACTATTCATGTTAGACTAATCCTTAAGATTTCAGTCCAGGCAGATGTGGTTGCCTTGGTAACAGCAAGTGCATTTTAACACCACAGCAAACACCACTAAGCCACGATGACGCAGCCAAATAAACTCACACTGTCCTAAAAGAGAAGTCAGTCAAAAATAATTACAACCACGTTCTAATTTTATGCTTTTTTTCTTGTTCCATCACTCAATGTAAAATTAAAAGACTAATCCAAATATCCCAAATTAATCTTTCCTTGTTTTCTTGACACATTTTTCAGTCATTTTTTTCAGTCTGTGACTTATTTTTGTTGCATCTTCTGGAGCTCCTTCACAATAAAAGAAGCCGCGTCTTTGTGCCAGCTGAGCGCTTTTACTGTGAAGCAGCGTGAGGAGAGTGAACCATGAACAGTGTGAAATTAAAAACAGTAACGCTGGATTACACCATTCATTGTTTCCCTTAAATCCCCTGTGGTGGACTCCATGGCAGAGGTAATTATAGAATGAAAATTACATTGAATGGTTATTACTGAAAAAAAAATCCCAGCCATTAAAATTATGGAAAGGAAACGGGGCTAGATTTTATGAAAATCAAACAAGTCCTCAGTAAGTCTGTTGCTGCAGTCAGAGAGATGTGTTTATCCCAACTTTATTGAACCAAATGTTGCATGTGTCAGCAGCTCCACCACAGATCTGAGAGCCTTTCATTTTGTTTCCGCAGGTCGTTCAGGTTCTGCGAGCCATCGACAGGGACCACGGAGGCCAGGACACGCCCATCCACTTCAGCATCCCTCCGGAGTCCAGCTCCGCCCTCAATCTCACCATCAGGGAGTCTGGAGGTGGCAACTGTTTCTTTTCATGTAATACACACCACCAGCAGACACCAGGGCAGGATGGTTGTGCGGTGACCATGTTCAACGTGTGTGCGTTTTCTGCCCCGCTGCCAGGTGTGACCGCCAGCCTGGTGCTGCAGTCAGCTTTGGATCCCCTCCCCGGCTTCTCCTCATCCTTACTCACCCTCTACGTGCCGGTCGTGCTCCGCGACGGGGCCTCGGGTCTGACCAACACTGGCACGGTCACTGTGACCATTTGTCCCTGTCTGCGGGGGGGCATGCAGACCGAGGACAGGGGGAGACAGAGGGACAGACGATGGGAGAGGCACATGGTCTGTCTGCCCGTGCCGTCCGCCTCCCCGTCCCTCATATTCAGTTTGGTCACCTTGCTCGCCATGCTGGCCTGCGTCACCACTCTGCTGGGTAGGTTCGGCCAGTCCCAGAAATGACTCTCTAAACGACGCTGAGCAGTTGTGTCAGGCCGCTCCTGTAATTTCTAAAGCGTATGCGGTCATGTGTCTCTTGTTTTGCCCTTTAGTGGTGTGTGCACTCTCGCTGTCATTGCGCCATCAGAAGCGAGACTCCCACTCACCCTTCGAGGAGGATGATGTCAGGGAGAACATCATATCCTATGATGACGAGGGGGGAGGGGAAGCGGACACCGCCGCTTTTGACATTACAGCACTGCAGAGCATGCACAGAATGCAGCACATGCACAACAGGAACATGTGAGCTGTGCCCAAATATTAAGGAGGAAAAAAAAAAAGAAAAGAAGAACAAGTTTACCCTCGCCATAGTGGCTTATGGGAGCGTGTGCGTGTTTATGTGTGACTGTGTGCTTCTCTGACATTTATCTCTTGGCACAGATGGTACACCCAGCAGAATCCGCCCAGGGCCAGGACGTACAGCTGGAGCCGTAACCCGCGCCCCGGCCTGGACCCTCAGCAGAGGCCGGGCTCTGCTCCGCTCTACGGACGCCTCTGCTACGGCCTCCACACGCTGCCTGTTCTGCGAGATTATCCCGCCGGGCCACTGGAGGCAGGTCTGCAGTTAACGCAGCTGACCCACGGGCTCACCGGAGGTCGTATCGGCAATTCCCTTGTCATCCAGAACCAGAGCACCTTTGAGCCGCCGCTGCAATCTCCTGAGACGAGCCCTGCTGGTTATGAAGCGGAACACATGCTGGCGAGGAGCAAAATCACAGAAAAAAATGAAGGCAGTGAGGCGAATGAAGAAGCAGATACAAAGGAGAATCCGGATCAGGCCAAGGTCAGAAAACAAACAAAAATAGCTGTGAGCATCTTCTAAACAGCAGATAGCGGTGAATTGGAATCCCTGCCACTAAATACGCTCTCAATTAAAATTAAAAACCACTGATTTAAAAACACTGAATGTCGAGCTTGAATTAATCTATTCAGGTATTGATTTGGTCTGATATTTCACAACAGTAGATCAAACAATCCAATTCACTAGATCCTGGTTTGAATTTGTCTGCACAAATTATTTATCTGCACCAAATTGCACACACACCCCAAATATCATGTTGGATTGTTTTCATCAAGATTCATCAGTTATTCTCTGAGAGACCACTCAAAATATACAAACACCCCACAAACTGAAGCTGCCCTCAGACATTCACTGAACTCTGGAGAAAGTCCAGCAGGGCCCTCTGACGTCCACGTGTCCGCGGTGTGGCCTCTCGCTCGTGTTTTTCTTTACATATTTCATTTGTAAATAGAATTAAAATAGAATCTAAAGAGACACCGGAATCCAAGATGAAAGATTCAAGCTTAAACATCCAGTCAACCGAGGAAATCAAATCTGTCCAAACACATTAGTTTCAAATGATCCAAGAAAGAGAAGTTCACATGAGCGTCTGGAAAACCTCCAGCGTTTGAATTATAAATATCAATGTGTCAACTCCTCAGAAAAAATGATTTTCGGACCAATAGCAGAACTTCAAATCACGTAAATAGGGAACAAGAAATATTCCACTTGAGTGTTGTCGAAATGTTTGCATCACAGGGCTGATGAACTTTTATTTTGAATTCATTTCTTGTTGATAAAAATACAAATATTATTTTGTCCTTTTATGGCTTCAACATATTTTTTTACGTGCTTGTCTTTTTGAAGCATCTGATCTCTCCTCTTTCCCTTCCCTTTCCCTTGTTGCAGACCAGCCCAGCCGACGCTGCAAATGTGAACTACCCTGACCCGAATGAGTCTTCTCTCCAAAGTCACGGCAGCTCCTCATCAAACCAGCATGAGGGGCGGCCGGGGTCATCGCAGACTCAGACGAGCACGGGGGCCACCAGCTGCACTACAGATGACATTGATACTGATTGCTCCATTCCCTCGGTCTCTGAAAGAAATTATTCAAACGGCAGTCAGCTTAACTCTGCGAACGCTCCGGTTTACCTGAAGTCAGACACGTACAGCATCGTGGGCTCGCTCAATCCAACCAGCAGGGGGACGTGTATGAATGGGACGGGCGGAGGCAGCCTGTACCCAGGAGGGGTGCAGCTACTGAACATGTGCAGTCTCCAGAGAAAGGACTTGACCCCACAACCTCTGCCCTTACCTGGGGGCGTGTTCGGCAACGGCATAGGCTGGCCGTTGAAGGCGGAGCCGGCGATGGCCGAAGCCTCCAACCCGCAGCCTCTCCGTATGGAAGACCTCCTGAACTTCCGCCTGGATCAGGTCACCTTTGACCTGTCGCAGCCTCCGTATGACTCACTGCAGACTTACGAGTTCGAGGGCCGTGACTCAAGAGCTGAGTCACTGAGCTCGCTGGAGAGCGACAAGGAAAAGGACGAAGGGCGAGTGGTGGGAGGGATGGAGGAGTTGAACCAGAAGTTTCAGAGGCTGGTGGAGATCATCCGAGATAGGGAGAAGGAGAAGGAGGCAGAGCGAGGGCTGAAGCTGGCAGCGGAGGGAGCTAAGACCGCGGAGCCCACTCTGAGTGAGACCCATAAACAAACAGAGGACCAGCAAAAAATACAAAGATGGGATTTCTGAGTTTGAAAGAGGAGCGCTCTGTTGGCAGTAATGGATTTTAAACACAGCAGGAGGCGCAGCATACTCTTGTTCTTCCCCCCCGGCCTGGCAGGAAAAATCCACGAGGCCGACAGTATGGCGAGGAGGCGCGGTGGAATCAGTGCACGGCGTATAGTTTTCACCTCCACTATGTTTAGAAAATGCATATGGAATCTGTCACTTTTCACACTTGTGTAACTGATATTAATAATGCACTTGGGCTTTCAAAGAGAAAGTTATGAAAAATTAACCTTTTTTAAAATATTGATTCCAAGCCCTGAAAGCTGCATTGTTAGAAAATAGGCCTCATTAAAAATGGAACGGAATTGTGAGAGTTAATATTGATAGTTTAATAGGGGCACACTCCCAGTGCATCTCTGGAATCTGAATGGGACATTTGCATCGGAATTGGGGAGTGTTAAAACCACACAAGCTCTCAGCTCGTGTTCTCGGAGACTCTCCAGGGAACCTGACTGTCTGCGTTTATACACCGGAGCTCCGTAAGCGAGGGTACGACTCCGGCGCGTGCTCGCCGTAACTGTAGCAGAATCTGCTCACTATGCAATTTGCACACAGAAACGATTCGATTGTCACTGTTGAAGACTTGTGCACTGTTGTGAACGGTCAGTAAATATTGTCTATATGTAGATATACATCAGACCTGGACTTCAGTGGTTATTGCTCCAGAGTGGACAGTTCTTTTTTGGGGAAGGGGGTTATTTTCCCAAATGCACATGCAGGAAATGAAGGGTCCAGTTTGCGGTTATGAAACTGTTGCAGGCTAAAGATTGCAATGTTTAATGTTCCCAATCATTTCAACCACACAATGTTTGGCCGTCTAGAATTATCAGCAAAGGCTTACTTATCTCCCACCTTATAAAAACACAAACTTCGGGAAAAGCAATTATGAGAAGCGGTGCACACAACCATTTGTATCTTTCCCCAGCCCTGAAAAAAACAGGCAACACCAAAACAATCATTTACTTTTAGATTGTGCTGTGTTATTCATCTGTCAGTCGACTCGTTTCTATCGCTATCTCAAAACACATTTGTTATTTAGAAGATGCAAGAAGGAGTCATTAAAAAAATAATTACATTATTCTTCAATAATATGATGAAATGATTTCGACTTTCTGCAATTATTTCCCGCGCTCTGTTCTCCTCGGCAGCGGGAATTTAGGTCTTAATCGGCCGCCTTATGAGATGGCAACGCTTACAAGCTAAATTTGACAGAAAATCTTTGGCTCCGTGGCAAGAACGATGAGTTGTAAAAGACCGGACTCCTCGGGCAAGAGAGAGAAGGCCGGGGAAAGAGGAGTGGAATATTACATGAAGAGCCAAATGATAACTAATCCTGACCGCGCTGCAATTTGTCAGGATAGTGTGGATGTCCTCTAGCGTAAAACACAAGCTGCTGCAGAAATATCAAAGCACAAAATGCTAGAGACGACGCGCCACCATCAGACAATTGTTTAACAATGACCTAAATATAGACTGTGAAATGTGAAGGACTCACACTCGGTTATCACTTCAGAGAGGGCGACAAAAATAAAATAAGTGTGGATTACAATATGTTTGAAATTCAAATGTTCACACACATAAAATAGTGCCAACAAGAGGAGAAGGAGACGTGGGGACCAGTGAGTTGACAGTGCAATACTGCCACCTTAAGGTCAATATGTGAACTGTATCTGTGCAGGGTTTTTAATGATCACACCCCTGCAGCTGGAAAATGTTAAGAATCTATGTAAATACAGAGGAAATGTGAATTCCGTTTGGATACAAGCTGTTATGAAAACATGGAGACAAGTTTTTGTAAAGAGATTTTATGGCTTGTACTTCGTACGTCTTCATTAGTGGAGAAGTGAAGGGACACTAAAAGAAGCAAGCAGGGAAGTTATTTTTGTACATGCTGAAGGGCGGGTGCTCTCATTATTTTATTTTAACTATTTTGTGCCAGGAAAAGCCTGTTAACTTTGTCTCATTCCGTGGTTAGACCTATAGAAAGTTGTCACATGCAGTGGCCCCGTGTGCAGGAGTTTTAGTTTGGATTATGCATTGATTACACAAATCTGTACGTTCAAAGGATGATGCTCTTCTCTGTCACAGCCATATGTAAATTGTGTCGCAAGCCATCGTGATAAAGAGCTCCAGCGCTGCCTCGAATGCTGCAGCTAAGCCCATCAGTGAGTTTAGAGGGATTTTCACTGTCACTGTGTAATCTGGGAAAAGAAAGAGTCCGATGGCAAACAAACAGACAGCAGAAGGATTTCCTCACAGCTGACATCTCTCCTCTGGGCTGTCATGTGATTCAGTTATTAACAGAACTCGTCAATAGCCTTCCCACTTCAGAAGAAATCATTTTGCATCCGGACAGATTTTTAGTTTTTGTTTTGTTTCGTTTTGTTCTCAGTTGTACAGCTGCTTGGCCGTGAAGGAGTGTTTGTCTTAAACGTTATTTGCTAAACCAATCAATAAATGTCCAGTTCAGAAAATGAATAGTTGTGTCGAATGTTCTCAGATATTAGCTGATGCAAAAAAATATTTACAAAATAGATTTCTCACTCATTTACACGTCGATTTGGAGAAGCAAAGCAAAACAACCCTTGAAAGGAAAATATTTTTCAAAGAATGAATCAGGTGCATTGGAAATGTATCAATTACTATTATCACAAACTGCAAGTATCCATTGATCGTCCACGTCCAGCAGCTTGATAATGGGTCCCCTCTCATCGCTTACATGGAAGACTTCCTACACACAGGCCCTTTACATCTGTGTGAATCGCTCATCATCTGAGAAAGACATGTTGTAAACACCGTCCTCCGCAGCACTGTTTTCCACTGCCTTTGTCTCTATCTCCACTGCAGTGTCCTCGTCTTCTGTCTTCCTGCTCTTCTTGCTGGAATTAAAGGGCAGAAAGACAACTCATTAAAAATGCCATGTATCAAAAGAAAAAAAGACAAAGAAAAAATGAATGAGGAAGATGTCAGCCCACCGTTTCTTTTGGACCACAGAGGACACGAGCACAAAGATGATGCCGGCACCCACAGCTCCCATGACAACCCCGAACACTATGAGCCACGGGGGGGTGTCCGGCTGGATGGGTGATGCCAGGGTGGGAGGGATGCCCACGAACTCCAGAGTGTTGTCAGTTAGCAGGAAGGCGTTGTTGATCCGACTCCTGGACTTCCTAATGAGCACAGGAAGGGTAAGGATAGAAAAATGGACATAAACAGTCAGCAGGAGACAACACCTTCTGACAGGAAGTGCAGCAAGTATATGCATTTACAGAAGAGACAATAAAACCTGAACTCCACCTGTGTTGGAGGAACACAGGACAATATAAATATATGGCGCCTGTGCTAGTTCATATGACCCCTCATGAACTTTTTCAATAAAACTGTGCATCCTGTACTTTGTTGTTTTTAAAGTATTGATAATGAAATGTTGGTTAATCCGCATTTACGCACAATAGCTTTATCAATGCACCTTTGCTTGGTTCAGTATAGTTTGCCGCTTGTGGTGTGAGCTACATTTAACCCATATAAATGAAATAACAAATGAATTTTAAGTTAGTTCATTAAATTGTTTTAATCTAAGACTCTTTTTATTATTATTATAATACCACACAAGCCACTTAAATGTGCATCTGTCTCCTCACTACAAGCTGGAAGACACGCCTTTGTGTCACTGAGAGGTTAGTTAATGTCAGACTGCTCTATGAGGGGGGTCAGAGCAAGCAAACATTTTAAAACAGGGGCTTAAAGGCAAGGACGGTGTCACTGTGTCATGTGATTACCTGATGGCCGCCTCCACCATTTCTTTATCGACAAGCTCCGAGGTGTTCATCGGTGACGTAACCACGAACCAGAAGGAAACTCTGGGAGTTTCATCACACACAATAATGTTCGACACTCTGGTGAAGTTCCACAGGACAATAAAAAGCTTGTCAGTGTCTAAAACATGGTGATAAACCGTGAGTCACTGATTTCATTACGGGGAAAAGAGATAATGATTAATTATTTATTTTCTTAATTACATTTTTTGGAATCAAACTGCAAAAGAAAACACACAAATGTGGACTTACTCAAACTCCTGTCCGCTGATCTGATTCCTCATGGCAAAAGCCAGAGCGGCTTGAAAAAGGAACATCTCATTTTGATTCCAGGGATACTGCAACAGTGGAGCACACACATGGTTTCAGCAAACACCAGGAGGGTGACGGGTCACAGCTCAAATCAGTCGTGAAATCTGGATGATGTCTCGTTTGTTACTTTTCATGAGCACACGTTGAAGTCGCCTTTAATCTAGAGAACTGATATTCATGAGATGGAAATCTAAGATCATACGTACAGCCTCCTCTCCCAGAGCAGTGTTGATGCTGAGTCGAACTTTGTAGCCGTCTGATGCATCTTTGAACATAGAGAATATGTAAATGATCCTGTAAGTCCCATACATTTATGTCTTTATTTATTTGAAGGGACAGTGTGTAGAATTTTGTGTCGAGTGTTGAAATTGTGAAACTGCAGCCTTCAGTTCAGTTCAGATATTTCAATATAAATAAGGGAAACTACAATTCAGACAATTTAAATGAACCATAGTGAAAACTTCATGAGAATTAATTTATATTCAGTTTCTACCAAAAGTCACCTTCAAACAAACTGTTACACACTGGACCTGTAGATGAAACAGTACAGCTTCAGTGTGCCCATGTTTTGCCTTTGATGGAGCCGCCATGTGTTTATCTAGTGACGTTCTTTTCTGGAACCGTTCACCATCACGTCATCAAAGCTTCTGCATTGATTTCTACGCACATTTTCTGGAAATATGCTATGGAAAGTATTTCTATGATGCCCAACGAGAGCTGTTGTTCAGTAAACATTGGAGTTATGTGTCCATATCTTTGTTCCAGTCACGAGAATACGAACTGCAGTCCACAGCAGAAATACACGTCGACTGATGCTTGTGTTTGCTCATGTTCGCTGTGAGATAAAAACATAAAAATACAACATTTTAATATGTCACATGTCCCTCACTTACCAGGTGTGCACAGCTGTTTACCCAGAGCAGACGAAAAACAAAGCAAGAAAAGGATCTTTTCCAGCATTTCTGCAGAAAAAGAGGAGCCAAGCGAGAAACTGCTGCAGGTGAAGTCCCCGTGTGGAGTGGTCTGAGGAGGTGAGCGGAGGGAACTTCACTGGATAGAGTCTGGGTTTAATAGTTAAGCCAAGACACACCTGAACAGACCCGTCGCACCTCAGCATAAAAAGAGAAAGGGGAAAAAAAACGGCCGTCAGAGGGGCAGCTCGCCCTCCGCTCACACCATGGAAACTGCACAGTGCGAGCTGCTGCCGCCAAAGTGCCACTGTTTGTTCAAGCTCCCAAGAAGCCAGATAGAGAGGCAGAAAAACACCACGGCTCAGTCTGCATCCGCACTGTACCCAGCACAGTACAGCCTGTTCCCTTGACGATCAGTGTGACCAGCACCTTTAAATTAGGTTGAACATGATTTCCCCTTATTTTTGTGGCATGAAAAAAAGAATGCACAGACACATCAAACAGCCCTGTGACCAACAGTTGAGTCAATAATTCAGATAAGCATAGTTTAATTGCATTCCTTGAAGGGCAAATGCCTGATCTGGCGCATGGCAGACTGTGGTAAGCTCCTTATGTTCACACAGTTCTGTTTTTAAAAACATGCAGTGATGAAAATTTCGAAACAGACAAACTGAAGAATTTCTTCTTGAATATTTATCGAGGGTTAATCATCTATTCGGCCCTGACAGTGATGCTTGAACTGTGAGTGAGTTATTCGAGCACATGCAGTGAGGGACGCCTGACGCAGGCATTAATGAGAAACTAAGGTACGGGACGGGCTGCCAGAAGCAAAGTCTGCTGTCAAGTTGCCTCTTTGTGTCGGAGTCATGTGACGCCAGAAGGTATTTACAGTTTAAAATTCACACCGGGGCCCTTGCACATTAAACTGTGGCCTCCTATAAACGCTCCTTTTGCTCCTGTAAAATGTCATAAGTGTTTTCCTATAAAACAGACAACACCCACACAGATGATAACTGGCTGAGGTTTACAACACAGGAAACCAATCGCCTCCAAAGTCTGACTCCAGCACTTTAATGGGATCAGTCTTTTATAAAATGTTCAGAAAGAGAGGGACAGAAAAACACTGACTAAATAAGGAAGAGTCAGAGTCAAACAGTCCATTGATTTCCACTCACACAACTGGCTGCAGGTCTGCCAGCTGAACAGATGGTGGCAGTAGAGGTCCTGCGGCTGCACAAGCACCTGCACGTGCTTTCCCGTCGTTGCACAGCAGTTACTGACAGCACCAAACTGCCCTTCACCCTGACACAGCATAAACTACACTGAGCTGCAGCTTGGAACAGATGAAAGTTAAATCCAACAACAAAGTTAGACATTAAAGTAATTATGTGATTTTTTTTTTAATAATTCAAAAATTAAAATGCTATGTAACCGACTAGAGAAGAACAGAAGAAACTAAAGAATAATTACAGAAACTAAACCACAGAAGAAAATGAAACAGGACGCCAGCTGCCAATCAAACCAACAACAACAACACAACATTGGAGCAGAGGGACTGCAGTCCTAATGTCTCTGTCTCTCTCCCTGCAGCTACATGTGACTGGCATCTGATTCATGCTAGAAACTTAAAGCTACTTTGCTGAAAGGGATAGTTTATGTTTTTAGTTCTGGATAGTGGACATTTAGGCTAAAAAAAAAACATGTTATTGATGACACTGTTTCAAGTAGAATTTCTGTTGATTATTTTATTTGAAGAATCTGTGTCTGTTCAGTTGAATGGGATTTGGCTGCAAAGCTGAAGATGCTCCACCCAGCCCTCCATCAGTAGTGCTCAGTAGATAATGAGTGAATTTTCATTTTTTTAAGGGGGGCGGGGGGAACTATCCCTTGAGTAATTATACCATACCATTTTATAAAAAAAATCTGTAATATCTGCCCCCCCTCTCATTAAGGTGATGCGTCTTTGCTCGTGTCTTAAATAGGAAAACAAAGACAAAGCCTCCCTCCTTCCTGTGCTCTACCGCCCCCTGAAGGCACGGGCCGGTACTGCTAGACTCAGACATAATGGGCAGTGGGAGTGGATGAGCCGAGCAGCAGCAGTGTGTGTGTGTGTGTGTGTGTGTGTGTGTGTGTGTGTGTTCACGGGGATCTCTCTCTCTCTCTCTCTCTCTCTCTCTCTCTCCCTCTCGCTCGTACCGTCCTCCTCCAGCCAAGCCTCCGAGCTGAGAGAGGAGTCTCTGTCCGGAGCAGGATGAATCGATCCGTGTGCTTGTAGCGCTTCCCCCGGGGAATGGATCCGGACTGCGGCGTGGCGTCTGCAGGGACTTCGATCCCCCTCAGCGAGCACGAGCAGCGCTATTACTCGGGGCTGCGCAGCCTGTGTCAGGCTGACAGCCCGGGGACACTGTCCTCCAGCAAAGTGGCGGAGCTGTTCAAGGCGTCCCAGCTTCCTCCCGAAGCCCTGCACAAAGTGAGTCACACGCGCACACGCACATACACACATCGCGTCTGCGACTGCTGGGTCATCACATGTCAGAGGAGGAGAGGGGAGCTGCTGCAGGGAGGGTCTCCTCTGATCCGCAGGAGGTGCAGGGAGTCAGGGAGCTGGATCAAATACTATGGTTTTTACCATATGGATGGTGTGTGGGTGTGTGTGTGTGTGTGTGTGTGTGTGTGTGTGAGAGAGAGAGAGAGAGAGACCATTCTCACACACCATTCTTCTGCTCCTCTGTCAAACAGGAAGGCAGTCGTTTTACTCTGTGTGTGTGTGTGTGTGTGTGTGTGTGTGTGCATGAGAGAGAGAGAGCATGTGTGTGTGAGTGAGTGTGTCTACCACATCCTGTTTCTTTTATCTTCATATTACCTGGCTTCTTAGGTTTAAAGTAAGGTCCTTATTTGTGCGTTATTGGGGAAACTAGAATTTAACATCAAGTAAAAGTTTGTAATAAATCATTTCTCTTGAAATAAGTTGCATTATATTTCTGGCCCAGTCACTCTGGACTGTTGACAGTTATATCCGCCTTGGTTTTCTAAAAGTCAAACTGTTCACATTCACTGTCTGTTTTGTTGAAGCAAGAAATAACAAAAAACAGAATGTACCAGGACCTAAAAAAAGTATTAAAATAGATTCCAGTAATTTCATCTTTTAATCAAATGAATTGATAAGCGTTTAGTATTTGCAACACACAATGAAGCCAACCATGATCCCAGCTGTCCAGCCTTCCCATGAAAACTTCTAAAAGAATCTAAAAGATGAACTGTAAAAGACAGACTAACTTATACATACTGTAAATTGTCAGCATATGAATTAAAACAGATGAGTCGCTTTACATTTTAATTGATGACACTTGTGACACCACCAGTCATGCGTGACAGTAACCATGTTGGTACGCTTGTTGTTCATTGGCTGCAATGCAACACTACTCGGTCACAGTCGTTTTGCTGATCCACAACTGGAATAAAAATAATGTTTTTCCAGCTCAGATGAAAACGGCTCGTCGCCGCCTCTATTCACGCCACTCTCGTGTCCCGAGGGGTCGGCCCCCGGCGATCGCAGCCTATTGTGTGTCTGTGTGGGTGTCAGGAAGTTTGGCATTGAGCTTTCTTCCTGTCCGGCCTGGCTCGCCGCCACCACGTAGGATTGACTGACACCCAGGCTGCTAAACCGTGTTTGGGCCTGCTGCAGGATGCCTGCTGCAGGACTCAGCTGACTCCTGGGTCATTGTGTAACGGTATCTGGAGTCGTAGATGCTGTGTTTCCTCACGATAAACAGCAAGTCACCAATTTTCCAGAATACTGTCATGTGACAGGAGCTGCATCAGGACTTCTCTGTTGCAGAGGCCCTCCAGGGAGTGTATGCAGATGAGTGTTTGCATGTACGTTATACGTGTGCAGAGCCAACTCTAAACCCGCCTGTTCTGTGTGATCTGTTCTCCTCTCCTGTGTAAATGCAAAGTTCAGCAGTTCTACAGGAAACTGTCAGATTATTGTTTGCGTGCCGCATGTGGCGTGCACAGTTTCCTATCAACATGGTACAGAGAGACGTTAGAAAACCTTGCTAATCCTACCTGGTTTATCTGCAATGAAGATTTGAAAGTCAGTGTTTGTCATAAAATTAAATTTAATTATTTCAATTACAGACCCCAGTGCAGAGTTAATATCTTTTCAAAATAAAAGCTCTGCGTGTTGCCTGGCATCTCAGGCCCATTAGGATTTGGCACAGACTTTCCCCAGCAGTGTGATGCAGTTGGCAACCAGGACTGTAGTTTATCTGGAGATGCAAAAGAAGACATGCTGTACTAGGTCCACAGACTGCTGGTGACCTCTATATATATATAAAAAAAAAATAAATAGTGACAAAATTCCCTGTAGGTGTGAATGGTTGTGGACAAGCGGGTGGAGATGAATTCATGAATTTACCGCAGCACTGCAAAAGCACTGAAACTTGCCAGTTGTGTGAAGTCACCTGAGCAGTTGACAAGACATGCATTGCACATACAGACACACAGACGTCTGTGGGGTCAATTGATGGATATTTAGATGGATGCGATCTGTAGTGGAAGGATGTTTACATACTTACATGCCTGTGAAGTCAGCAGCCAGTTGAAGGAAACACTCTCCTTCCCATACATCAGTGTGCACGCTCATCACGAGGACTTATTGGCTGAAATGGTTATTGCTGCCAAGTGAGCAAATGTTTTCCACGTCTTATCTCATGAGCGCATTCGGACAGCACGGTGTGACGGAGAGCTCCCCCGCTGACCATCTTCCGTGCGCGCAGCCTGCAGCCAGGTAGATGTCAGGTTGCACTCAAAGTCCCCAGTGTTTGTTTGTGCACAGTGGAATGTTGTGTGTTGACTGACGCGGCTGCAGAACCAGTTTGTTTGAAGAAGGTGCGACCCGGGCTCGCCTCTCTGGTTGTGTCAGTGTTTCTCACTGTGGAAGAAGTACTCATGGTTACTTAAGTATGTTAAAAGACATTTTGAAAAGTGTTGGTTTCTTTAATTATTTAAACCAAACTATCTGAGAAGTTTCAGAGTTTCAGAGCTGATAGCAACTCGCGTCATCTAAACCGAGACCCAAGTACTCTTGTATCTACTTATTTTGTTCATTAGAAACATTCCATTCCACATTTCAACTATTAGTGATGCAAAATCATTGCTGCTGTGAAATAAAAAAGGAAGACGTGCGAGTAATACTCATGTGCCTCAGAGCATCCAGCATGTCTAATACTCAAACTTGAGTTTCATTCGAGGCGTATGATTCATTAATGTCCTGAAAATCCAACCAGTGATGACATTATGTGCGCTGAAATGTTTTGCTTGACTCGGTCCCGAAGGCTGCAGATCTGTGCAGCCAGTCTGGTTCCTCAAGGCCCTCGCTGGTTTTTCTCTCCCTTACCCACACACACACTGCAGACCTGACCTTCACTGTCTGCTCAGCCTTTCTCTGGCTTGTAGTTGTTTTGGATCTCGTGTCTCGGTGAAAGCTGTTGGATGAGTGCAGCGTAGGTCAAGCAGACATAATGTCTCATAAGGGGATATGAGCCACATGCCCTCTACATGGCCCTGAACCTCTTTGGACAATGGGTATTAACAGCATATTTCATAAACACTTTAATTTAGTGACACAACTCAGTCCGTGGGTGTCTATGTGGTTTAGTCTCTATGACTATCCTCTGATGACTTTTGGCTTTTGGATCGTGTGTGTTTATGAAAAAACTTTGTGTTAGATGTTTAGTGCTAATCCGTTGTTGCCACAAGGCGGCGGCTGCTGTGCCATCTGTCAGACGCAGTGAAACTAAAACTGTCCAGATGACCTTCATGTGTCAGAAAAGTGACTCGAAGGAAAGGAAACTGACCACAAGTCTTTTTCATAACGTGAGCTTTTCAGTTGCCGTCAATTATCATTTGCTGGAGGAACTTACATTGTGTTGGCGTTAATTATTATTATTGAGCTTTCATTGTGGATGTCATTTCTTACTGTCAAGAGTCAGGCTGCCTGTTTGTTATTTACACTTTTTCTCCAACGCTAACTAGCTGCTGGCCAGTTGTTTAACTAGTACAAATAGCCTCTCTAATCTACCCACTAATTCCACTAACGTCTGTCTGTCTGTCTGTCTGTCTTGGGTTGGGTGTCTAATCTGGAGTGGTTTTGACCCATGATGTGTTCAATATTATTAAAAATGTATTTTATGGTCCAGGCAGGCGCAATGGATGTTTTCCTCTACGTCCCCAGCATAGCAGTGGTCAGTCTTATTATTATTTTATTAAGTTGGGTCTGAAGATTGTGCCACTCTAATTCATCCATAAACCAAGAAAATTGAATTTGATTAAAAAACCACAAAGTATACAATTTTCGTCACAGATAAACCAGGAAGGATGGAAATAAACTTTTCTAACTTCACTCTGCAGCATAGACTTTTTTTGATGCCAATGAATCATTCTTTAATAGCTTTCGGAATATTAACACAGAAGAAGAGAACAGAACATCGGCACAGACAGGTGCTGGTATAATCACATGACATAAAGTTGTAAAAGCAACACATTGACATTTTATAGGGCTACATGTAGGTGTACATTTGCTCTTAGCACGCCCCTGATCAGTTGTGTTCTTCACATGAGGCAAAGATAACAGACTGCTGACGGAAGCTTGACGGAGATTTTTTGATTATTTTTCTTATCTTGTCAAACAAAAGAACCGAATGTTGAACCGAATGCTCCGGCCTCATCTGGGGGAAGTAAAAAGAGCCCTCTCTAATATTTCTTTCAATTTTGACGATTAAACTTGAGAATCCCAGTGTAGAAACAACGGTGGGTATCTGGGGAGCGTGTGTTTGCTCTGGTTTACCAGATGTGATGAATAATTAATTTCTAATACCATTAAAGACCAAAGGGGGATTGTGATTACTCATGTCCCTTTGTTTCACTCTTGTACTGAGGAGCCAGATTCACAGTAGAGCTTCTGTTCACATCACCACTGGAAACGGTTTTCGAGAACCTCTAACTCAATCTGCTTTTGGGGAATCTTTTTTTCTGAACTGACCCACATAATCCTAATCTTCTTTGCTCCCCCAAAGCCATCATTGTACCTCTAATCAAAAGAGGCCTGGATGAACAGATCCCTGAGAGATGCTTATCCCAAACACACCGCTTCATTTATTTTCATTCTGCTGTGGAGCCTCTAATGTTCTATCTTGGCAAGGTGTAAAATTGTCACACAATTTTCTATCTACTCCAGATTATGTTTCTAAAAGAGGAAGGCAACGTGTGACTGGAATCATGAAGTTGGGTTTCATCTGTTCCACTTCCCCTTTGGTTTGAAAATGATCTGAATCTTTGTGTCTGCTCCAGGTGACCGAGGTGTGCGGGGCCAAGCGGCTGGGTTACTTTGGTACCCCTCAGTTCTACGTGGCCCTGAAGCTGCTCGCCGCGGCCCAGTCTGGCCTTCCTGTTCGCCTGGAGAGTGTGACGGCCAGTAAGTCTGCCGCTCGGGCTGGAGGCGTCTTATCAGAGCGAAAGGGGATCAGCAGATTATGTTAACATGGCGGGATTTGGCCTAATCTGGATGAAAGGGGAGTCGCGTGGAAAGGGCTAAGTGGGATTGTCCTTATTATAAGTGCGGGAAATCAGTCGCACCCCGGCCAAAGAGAAAATCTGAATTCTGCACGGCACATGATAATCTGATGGATTATTAGGAGGAGGTGTTCACCACGCTGACAGAGGAGTCCATCAGGATTCATATGTAAATATGATGAATAAGTCTTCTGTTGTCATGTCTGCAGATCTACCTCTGCCCAGATTTTTTGGGCTGAAGAATGAACCAGAGATGCGATACCCAGCCATCCCTCCCAGTATAGAGGCTCAGGGGGCTACGCCTGGTTCTGTGTCATGGGCGCCAGCTGACAGAGGCACCTTGAGACACCTGGAGGCCAGTGGAGAGAAAAAGGTGAGCATGGGGCCGAAAATGCGACGATCCAAGTTGTCATGCGTTGCCTTCTGTGAGAATGCTGAGCAGAGTTGTCACTGTTAAGACACCTTCAGTAGAGGTCACATTGAAGAAATGTCCCGAGCTGGCCAAGAGTGGTGCAGTGAGCAGAGACATTCCAGCCGGCTGTAATCAGCAGCACACAAATACCCCATTGATGAGAGATTAGAGCAGAATGACGAGGCAGGCCAGTCACAAGTATGTAAATATTCATATGGTGGGGCCTCTCAGAACCCACACACCGGCTCGGTGCACAATGCTGCATGGGCTGAAAACAAGAAGGTAGAGCTATAGACCTCTCTGACCATGGCGACTCCTATTATTATTACTATCAGTGTATTCAATGCACTGACCATAAATATTAATATTTGTGTCTTTTGTTTCCTGTCGTGAAGTTTATAGCATAACTCTCTGCCTCTTTACTGTCAGCTACTGAATTAGCTCTAACATGCCAGAAAACAGCATTTGATGGAGGTGGAACCTTCCTGTGACTCAGGACTGTGACAGAAATAAGACGATGCTGCCATCTTTAGGTCATGAAACGGACCAGGCTCCTCACAGCATTTCAGACACTGATGGGCGGGTTCAGCTCTCACAGTGTCTTTGTGCATTAAAGGTGCACATGTCAATGTGTATGCCAAAGTGTTTATGTGTGTGTGTGTTTTTAAATGTTTGTGAAATATCAAATATCGCGTCCCTGCTCCATAAGGAACCCTGGTCCCCACCTCGATCCCCGTGCACCTCACCACCCCGCTCTCCTCTGGCCTACCGCAGCTACTCATACGCCAAGCAGAAAAACGGAGCAGACTCACAAATCAGTAAGTTCCAGTCTTGCAGTCGCTCCAAGCACTACAGTCATCATAATTAGCATTATATAATATTATTGAGAAGTCTTACCATACTGGCAAGAGTAGAGGCAACCTTCAACTTCAGAATAAGAGCTTGATCAGTTAGAGTTTTTCCGTTTTTCTGGTTTTGTAATAGACACAACTTTCATTTGTCACATTTTATACTTTAAGAACTAAAGGTAGAAGTGGCGTTTTCACTGCCTCTTCCTCTGCACAGCGCAGCTCTGTTTCATATCTGCTCGCTTGCTCTCTGCCCTCTGGTCTTTGGATCTGTCATTCTCTCAGATCGCCGTTTTTGAGGGGAGTCATTGACAGGAAGTCATTGCAGTCAGGTCTCTCCTTCAACCAAGCTGTGTTTTTCTCTCCCTCTTCCTCCAGTCTATGAAAGCAAACCGTCCTCGCGGCCGATCGTGAAGCTGGAGCAGCACATGTCCCCCAGTAATTACGGGATCAAACCCAGTGTGGAGCATCCTGCGATGGCTCGGGTACAACCGGAGGTTTTGCAGCCAGTGATCAGCGCCGCATCCTTCAAGTCTTTATTATGACCTTTTTTTTTACTACTTTGATTTCTGTGTGTCTTCCCAGGCTGCTTCAGCGGAGAGGCTGGCTCAGCAGGCTGCTGCAGATTACTGTGACGATGACCCCTGGAGGATCACAGAGGAACAGCTGGAGTATTATACAAATCAGTTCAAGACCCTCCAGCCTGACCTGGGAGCTCTCATCCTGGGTAAGAACAACCCACCGCCAGACCCACCACCACTGCTGCTTCACATAAAGCCCAACCACTGAAATATTGCTCTCAGACTATTTCACCTCTGTGTCATTCTTGATTTTTTTTTTTTTGTCAGGTTCTGTTGCAAAAAACTTTTTCACTAAATCCAAGCTCCCAATACCAGAACTCTCCCACATCTGGTGAGTGCTGACTCATAGTGCCGTCTGCTCTGATCTAATCTAGATCACATCTGATCACATCTCTTTCCTTTTACCTTTACCGTCCTGATCGAATCTGTTCGGATCACATCTATTCCCATCTGTTCTCTTATATAAGTGTGATCACATCAGTTACCCATACTTTTATTTCCTCCCAGAATGTAGTTACAGAAAATTGTGTTGGCACTATGTCATTTCCCATTGATTTCCTATGAAGAAAGAAATGATGTGTTTATTTTATAAATTATAGCACCACTGAATGTACAGATCATGTATAATATAGTCTGTGAGTAGAATGAATCTGACATCTTCGGTTGATAATCACAATTGTTGTTCTGCATCTCTTCTTTAAGGGAGTTGAGCGATGTGGATCGAGATGGAGCTCTCACTTTCTCCGAGTTCTGCACAGCCTTTCACTTGATTGTGGCACGCAAGAATGGCTACCCTCTCCCAGAGAGCCTCCCCCCGACGCTGCAGCCAGGGTTCCTGCAGCAGGAGGACGACATCCCAGATACTCCTGAAGTGAGGCAGACGTGCACGAATCTGTTTCCTGGCACGTGCCTGAGGCATCCATTTCTAAAGTTGTATGTGTGTGTTTATTCTGTCTGGCAGAGTGTGGAGCCACTTATTGACTTTGAGGATTCTGAACCAAGGCCCAGTCACATGGTAAACAACTCCTTGTGTACATTTAAAAATGCGTAGTCCCTCTGTGGAGCCTGTAGGGGGCGCTAAGAAGCTGAGCTTGAGTCTACTCCTAGTGGTGCAAGTGCAGCCTCCATCGTGCGGAGCACAGGCTTGGTTTGTTGCTATGTTGTTTTTCTGTGTTTTCTCAGGATCGAAACATTAAAGAGAGACTCCAGCCCAGTTTAGCAACAAAAAAACACGATTTGAAAGATGGGTCCTGTAAACAAGGTAAAATAAGATAGTTTTTGAATTGACTTTCCATGTCAGGTTGTGAGTTCTGCTGTTGATCTTTATCATTCGTCTGCAGATGGGAGTCTGAAGCGGCTGACAGCATCTGAAAAGAAACAAACGCTGTATCTTGGTGCTTTTCCAGAGAGGCCAGGTGATTATGAAAGTGGAACCTGATGCAAATACCCCACCACCCACGTGATGTTCTCCATTTAGTGAGAGTGTAGTTCTGCATTACAGTGTTGCACCATAGTACATGGTAATATCCAGGCATGTTATTATTATTTTTTTAAATAGTTGCAACAATATTGAATGCAGACCAATTCAAATCTACATACAAGTTTAAGAAAAATAATTCTTTCAAAAAACAGGCATACGTACCTACATTCAATTTATCAGTAAGCCAGTCAAATTACATTTGTATAGTTTATAAATATATCACAGAGCTTCACAAGGTTCCACATCCTCTGCCCCCAACCCTCAGCAAGTCAGCAACCAATCGGCTTTATCAATAGAGACAAGAACTAGAAACCTCAGAGAGAGCCAGTCATGAAAAAACCCCTGCGGACACTCAGAAAGACCTCAGACACCAAACCGGGAGTTGAACAAGGAACCTTCTTTGCTGCTGTGAGGCGTCAGTGCTGGCCACCCTGTCTCACATACAGTCTAAATGCATTCCTGCTGACAGCAACTGAGTCATCGTGGTGGACATGTGTGGGCTCATTGTTCATCGTATGTGCCTTTCGCTCATTTGAATGTATCTTTTCCTCCCAGAGCCGCCTCAGGACCTAGATCCACAGACGAGGACCAAAACAAGGCCGAGGTGGAAATCCTCACTGCCACACAATCTCTTACAACACGCAATTAAGTTGAAAATACCCCAAAGCTCATTCATCTCTGTTTGTGTTTTTGGTCCATGTGACCTCATCAACAGGTCCTTCTCTAGCACTTCAATTGAAGATGCAATGAAGAAGTCAGAGGAGCCTCCCACCCCCCCACCTCGACCCCAGAAATCCCACTCCCGAGCCTCCTCGCTGGACCTCAACAAGCTCTTCCAGCAGGGCACTCCAGGTACAAGTCACGTCCACCCACCGCTCCGGTCTTTACTCAGCTCTTGTCACAGCATTAGGTTTTCCAACACCGATCCTGAGAGTGTGAACCGCCTGTGGCTACGGTGCGCTTTGCTTCCGAGTTTTTCTGTTTTGTTTACGACAGTTCCTCTTTCAAGAGAGAACAAAAGGGGGAAATGGAGATAGGTTGGGCCATGTTGTTCAGTCTGAAATGTTACGGGCAGGTCAGAGGATATTCGTGATATAGGAGGTTTCCTGAGAACAAAGAAATATAACTACAGGAGCTCACAGCGGAAGGTTTTTCTGGATTTTAGGTGTAAAAAGTGGATGGCTGCTGCCTCCTGCCCTCCCTCCAAGACCAATGACCTCACAGGTAAGATGTGTTTAATTATGGCATCAATCCAAACTTAAGGTGCTCTCATAGATTCAGATGAAAATGATTTTCGATTAATCAGTATCGGTCGTCTCTCAGGTTCCTCACTTTATCAACGCTTCAGAGAAAACTCCCTCCGGTAAAGTGCCGCAGCCCAACTTTGCAGACTTCAGTCACTTTAAGGAAGAGGTAAACAAATTATTTTAACTGCCTCAGGGTTTTGAAAATGTTTAAAGGAGCAAATCATCTTTATTTATGGCGGAGATAATTTAGCAGACAAACTCAAAGTTCCATCCCAGATTCTGTGCTTTCCACTTTAATATTTTCCACCTCCCATCTCAGACACAGCCCCGTAAATGTGTCACCAAGGTCGTGTTTGTTAAATATACGATCCCATTTCGAGAAACAAATAGACTGGAAGGTTACAACAGTGGCATACATCAAAGTCTGCTCTCCTGTGGACGGCCAGGAAGCGAACGCATCCCAGATTTATTTATGGCTCAAGTGCCAGGTCGTGCATTTAGTCTGAGGCCTTTTCAACCTCATTCTCTTTGTCCTTTATTTGTCCTTCCTCACACATGTATCACGTGGGTAGATGCTTGAGTTGTGATGCACTACACCACGGTCTAGTTTGTGTGTAATGTTTGTGAGTGGGCATTTAATGCTTAATTGGAATTATGGTTGCAGTGGCAGGAGTATAGAACTCACTATTTCATAAAGTTTGCATGCATAATTTGTGTTAGCTTTATTTATAAAATAACATACTTCATTTCATATGACATGAGGTACCTTTAAATAATGTATTTATTTGACATACTTTAGTGGAGGCGTGTGTGAAATTTCTCAAAAAACTTTATATTTATTTGTCTGACGTCCTGGGAGACAGACAGAAATGTTGAAGGGTGGTGTTTTTTTTACTTCTTTTTTTTTTTTTTTACCCTCCCTGGATCTAATTTGACACATGCAATATAGTTAGTTCAGGTCAAAGGGCACAGCAGCTCTTGATTTTTGTGATCACAGCTTCCAATCCTCAACACCAGCAGACCACCCAACTCCTCTTTAATGTTGGAGAATCACTCAAGTCCTACAGTGCTGCCTTTTCAGAGTTAGCGTGCCCTCTCAGTACTGGCCCTGGTTTTGTGTGTGTAATTCTTCGGAAGTCCTCCCCCCAGTTGTTTGTGCAGTATCACCATTTCCCTGCCTTCCCACAGGATGTTTTACGTAGGCTGAATTAAAAGCAAGCACACCGGACGATCCCAACGGTGGATGAAGCCTGTGTGTATGTTTTTCACTCAGGAAGACAAACTGAAACTCAAACCAAACCCTGTGAGAAGCGTCTGGTTGATGAGGGTACTCAGTTAAAAATAGCTCATACTTAGAAAATATGTCGATGTTAAAGGTGAATACTTGATACGAGCGTAGCCTCAGCAGGGAAACGCCAGGAGAGCCCTCTGAGAGTGAAATGTCCCTGTATCTGCTCTCTCTCAGCATTCAGACTAAAGTTTGGACATGGTTCTCGCTGCCTTCCTCTCATTTAAATCCTGAAACTCAAACCAACTCCCCCTTCTTTGAGAAAGTGACGTCACCGCTCCTCCTTACATTTCTGGAGTGAAGCAGCCATGTCCTGTGATGTGACCACACGTACTGCTAATAGAGCTCCTGTGGTTTATTGCCACTGTTGCAGCTACTACAGTAACTTTTTAATGTTTCCATGCTGCGGTTGTGTTTCACATTCGACAGCGGAGTAAATCTCGGGGCCGTTTATTTGCGTCTGCCTGCGAGTCAGTGGCGTTTCTCAGCGTAATGCGTTTTTGAGCTTTCTTGGGCACAGTTAACAGGGGCGGCTTTAGCCTGGTTAAACCATCAGGAAAGCCCAGGCATTTCAGCTGCCACCACAACGGAGACAGCAGCCCATAGAAATTAGTGGATCGAATTCGCCAAAGTCCAACATTAACAGATGGGAAATGCTGTCGGGCAAGAAAGGTACCCAAAGGGCTGCCTCGTAAGAAATGCCTTCAACTTTCCAAATAAGCAATCTCTCAGCCTTTGCTATGGAATCTGGGATTGAGGAGCCGATGGCCTGTCTTCACACTCTTGCACTTTTGACCTCTCTGCTGAATAAAAACAGGTGGTGCTACATTAGACATTGTGTCTGGGGGGGAGAGTAATGGCTGAAACGCAGGAAGGGGATGCAATAAACGCAGGTTCATCCATCACGGCTGCGGAGCGCCACTCCGTGCTCCCTGTAGGGAAGCTGTTGATTTAGCCACGGTCAGAGCAGACACATTTCATCCTGCCTATTTAGCATTCCACCTTATCATGTCATCGATTCTCTGATGATCCTCTGTTGTCATTTGTTTTGCTTTTTGCCTGTGCTGCAGGAGGAGAACAGAGTCAAACCCGAGGAGCACAGTTCCCAAGCCAGATTTGGCCCAAATCCTGAAGACTTGACGAACGCTCCCAAGCAGGTGAGCACCCATCACATCAATCCGGGAGGGTCGCGCTGGTCATTTTTACTGGTTGATGTTTGTGTCCATTGACTCTCCCCCAGGATGCTTTGGCTGTTTGTCCCAGTCAGGCTCCACAGAAACCAGTTCGGAGGAAGTACCACCCAGAGAGCCAGAACCCAGAGGCTGCTGTGGCGTTCCCTCACCCCTCCAAACCGGCTCAAAAGTCAGTCACACTCTTTGATCCCCCCCAAAAAAATCCACATTTCAGTTAAAGCCGGTGACGTTTTATTGACTCTCCAGATTTACTATCTGTGCTGTAAAAGTCTCCACTGCGCGGTGATTATAAACCCTGACAGCCATCCAGAAAGGGGGAATTCAGGAGAGGTTGAGGCGCACCCTGACGTTCCATAATGACTCCAGCATGTGTGCTTCTGTCTCCGTATCGACCAGACAGCTCAGTGAATCTGTCGGTTAGTGCAGGAGAGGGGGACCATCAATAACAGTGGTGACTGCTGCCAGTGGCTGCTTGAGTGATGCAAAGCTCTTAAAAGCTTCCGTCTGATCCTTTCAGTGTCCACTGTCTCCGAGCACAGCGACTCATTGTTTCAGACCTTGTCTTCTCATCTTAGATATTTGTTTGTTTATGTTTGTTTGGATTACACAAAAAATACTGAATGGGTGGAAAATTGACCTCTTCAATTTCAGGGTGGATCTGGACTAAGGATCCATTCAAGGTACATTGCAAGATACATTTTTTTTGGCCTTCTTACATATTTACGAGAATATAGATCATGGATCCTGATGTAAAAAAATCAGGTATGTGAGTGTGTGATGCACATCAACAATCCAGAGCTAGTTAACTGAAGTATTTGTCTCTTTGCGGCAGAATGCAGCCCTGCGATGCTCATTCTAGTTCAAGGACACAGTTTTCAACCTAAAACAGGACCTGCAATATTTCAAATCTCCGGTGCTCCGGTGCTGTCTGTCGCAGAATTGAGGCTTTTTCAAACGAAGAGAGAGTAGTATGGATGCAGCCTAAGCTTTGTATTATGTTAATACGTCTATCTTTATTCAAATGTATTTAAAACCCTCACAACATTTTCTTTCTGTACAGGCAGAAGAGGGAGATCCAGATGGCGATCCGTAAGAATAAAGAAACCAACGCAGTACTGACACGCCTCAACAGCGAGCTCCAACAACAACTGAAGGTCGGCCTCTCCTCTATTTTTGAGAGCACAAAGCATTTTCTAAATGCAACCATACTACTCTGTATTTTGTATTTTTTGCGCGTCCATCCATGTGAACTGTCTGACCCTCCCTGCCCCCTGGCTCCTCCGGGACGCTGAAAAGGGGAAAACCAGCGCTGCAGCTCCCAGAAAACACATGTTAACGCTGCTTAATCAAAGGGCGGGGAGTTTAGACGCCACATTCACCCACGGCCGAGGGAGCGCCGTTAATACTGGTTCGAGCGCTGCTGCTCGAGCGTCGCAAGTTCCGCAGGTCCAACGTGGTGAAAAGGTCAAAGGTCAACGGTTTGCTCCCCCATCACTCAAAGCTGAACTAATGGCACAGGCTTGGATGTTTGCATTGGGGATCTGCCTGTGGCACACGCACTCACATTTGGAACACATGCTGCATGCCTGTCATTCCCCCTGTAAATGATCCCACCGTGGATCCTACACACACACACACAAACGCACGCACATGCAGCACTTTCATAGTTTTCATAACACAGGGAGGTGGGAGTTAAGAAAAGAGAGAGAAAGTCCAAACAGGTAGAGGGATTTTAAAGCCTGTATTTATTATCCTTCTTCTTCCGTGAGCACTGTGTATTCGCTGTAATTCCGCTAGTTCCTCGAAGCATCCGAGGAATTCTGCAGAGAAAGGCATATGTGTCTTTATATAGACTGCAGCCTTGTTGAAAGACCAAACAGCCACTAGCATTCTCAACTGTTTAAAATAGAGCCCATAGGGCCGGTCAAGAGTCCAACTACAGCAGGTTGTGTGAGAAGACACTGGAGGCTGGGTGACTCCCCACTGATGTCTCCGTCCATATTGGACATAAGGACGTTTTTTTTTTTGTCTGTAATACAACATTGGGGGTTATTTAATATTATCACTTAATAAAAGATGGAGCCAGGATGGCAGCGCAGACCAGCACCACTGACATTCAGAAACTTAGATCATTCGTTGCATTTCTTTGTTGAGTTGAACGTAAACAAGCGTCTTATTGCAACATGTCCAACTCCATGGTCCAAAGAATATATCAAAGATTAACATGAATGCTCTGATCCTCAGCAGGAGGATTTGTCATTGCGGTGCTCCTCAGAAATCCACTACGTTGACACATTTTTCACTTAATCCAACAAATAGATTTCCCTGAAAACACTTGGTTGGGAATGTTCCAGTCTTTTTACGCTGCCCTCATGTCAAACTGTCTTTTTTTTTTTCATGACTTTCCACTTGATTATGTCCAACACTCATATTTTGGGATGAAATGAGAAATAAATCTTCCAGTAAGCAGGGATTTATTCTTATTTTAGACCATTGTCCCCACAGCAAGGATGTAATTATGGCCCAGAGTTGAAGGTCTTGTTGCGATTGCAGTGATCAGAGGTCGTGTGTCTCTTGTTCGTTCATAGGTGGTTCACCAGGACAGGGTCACCTTGGAGACCCAGCTCGAGCTCCTGCGGCCTGTGGCCTCGACGTGACTAAATCTCAGGTCCGGTTCCCGGTGTTCCACTGAAATACATCAGTGTCTCCAAGTGATGTATGAAAGGGCTGACGATGGAAACAAAGGTGCAACACAGGCTTCACTCCCAAATGTTATTTTTGGGCAGATTTACAGAATGAATCCAAGCATTTTAAATCATTGTGTGATGTGCACATGTAAAATATCCTGATATTCTCTTGACCTTCTAACTTATTTTTCATAGTTCCTGTCTCTTTTTCCCCTTGTTATGAGTCATGTCACAGTTCCATGCACATATTTCCATGACTTTTATTTTGTTCTGTGGTAATAATGGGAGCTCAAGTACTCTGTGTTTTCTCTTTTTTTTGTGCACTGTGTCTTAAATGCTTGAAAGCAAGTGACGGTGCTACAGAATACATCACGAGTGTGGTTCATTTTTTTGCACTTACCTTTTGTTTAGATACACATTAGTGGGGCTGTATGGTAGCAAATACCTCATTAGAGCTGAGTTGGATGTGATGTGGCGTCTGTCCGAGTGTAGCACTGACCCACGGGACGATCAGGACACCGAAGAATGTCGACACTGGATTTGTGAACGTTTTACTTGGCTCTAACTTGTATTTATTCCCTCTGCTGAATTTCAGAATCTCGTTATGTTTGTACTTCGTCCACATTTTCATAGTAATTATGACAAGAAAAATCTCCACAAAGCAAATCAGTCGGAACAAAAGCACAATATTGCTGAACATTCCGCTCATGTTTTGCCCGATAGAAATCAAAGCGCACACGTCTGCAGAAGCAGATGTGCTTTTGATTGTATCTATGCAGATATGTGGTGCTGTTGAAGCTTGCTTTAGACCATTGTTCCCCCAAACATGTAGATTGTTAATGAGGATGATGATGATGATGAATGAAGTGGTTGAATATTCTGATGGCATGCTTGATACTGCATGTTTACTAGTGCGATGTGAGCATTGGTCTGTGAATCAAACCAAATCGTGCTCTTCAGAACTGAGCTCTGAAGTGGTTGATCAAACAAATCAATAAAATCCTCTATTTTTATCGCTTGTCGTCATCTTATTTCTGCGAGGACGACTCCGTCTTTGTTTGTCAATAACTGAACAACAGTTGTTTCACCCATTGCGTTTTGTGTCATGTTAGAACGGGAAAGAGCATTTTCATCTGTGTCTCATAGGAAACACTTGGCTGTTGCAGAATTGTAGTTTTATTAGGTTGCCTGAATAACAGCTCGTCTCCTACAAATGTAAACTGGTGCGAACGTTGTTGCATCACTGCAGAATTCAAATGCACAACACCTGTTAAAAGAGACAGCAGGGCCTTCTCATGTGACACGAGGAGATCCAGTCACCAAGCAGGTTTTGAGAGCCAGCATTTCCAAACATCTTAGTTTCCCCCGTCACAGCCACAGAGTTTTTCAAACTTCGGCAGGAAAACTTTTTGGATTTAGCAGCTTCCCAGATTGTGGAGTTGTTTTTTTTCTGTCAGAAATATATCAGTGGCTTCTCACGGTGACATTGCAGTGTGGGTGCATCCACACATGTATCAGAGGGCATGGTCGCATCATGCACATGAGGAGATCAGACAGACTGCAGTCACAGCCCTCCGGCCCTCACCGGGCAGCTGGGCCGTCTCTGACACAGACACAACAGCAGAGGGTCAAGCAGATCACCACTGACGGCTGTACTTCCAGACCCTCTGCCTCTGCAGTCCAAAAGTATTCACTGACACACTTGGTGCCCACTTAGACACCTCACTTTCACGCGTGTTACAGTCAAGCTTGCCACTCAACTCTTAAGTCCTTTAGCCAGCTGAGCACATCAGAGGGTTTTTTTTTTAAATTATTTTATTTTATCACAGTTGGAACTGTTGCTTGTCTAGAATCACTTTACTCATTTTACAGGATGTAAAATATTGTGCAAGATGAAACCAGTCCAGCCGAGGCCTGCATGGACGACCGGATGAGTCATTTTTCCAGTGGATGATATCACATGAATGTTTTTTAAAAAACTGAAACAGATTCTTAAATCCCTGAGGGATGTTTGGGTCTGTTTGCAAGGCATTGTGGAAAAATGTGGCGCAGCCACATCTGAGAGAACAGGGGCAGTGTCATGCCAAGATCCATATGGGTGGGTAATAAAAATTAGAAAGGGACATTTCGAAAACACCATTTACGCCAACAGAATTTTCCACTGTTGAATTAAAGGTATTCATTAACATGTAGCTCCTGGCTGCAAGTTCCTTATCCATCTCATAGAAGCAGATTTGGCTCATTACATAGAGCGGATAGTCCACTAGACTGCTAGTGGTTTCTTCCCAGTCTCCCCCACTCCACATGCTGATGTCTCCTCAGGCAAGATACTGGACCCATATAGCCCCTGGTGATCAGGCTGCCAGTGTATGATGAGTTATAGGGGGTGTGCTGCACATGCATACAGACCACGTGCCACTGAAGACCTAGGGTCTGAATTCACCCTTTTTCAAAATATACGTTTTATTCTCACTAATAGATTTGAATCACTTTCTTCAAATGCTTTGTACTGCCCCCTGTAACTGTGTGTTTTCTCATGTATTCACACACAAAACAACAGTAATAACATTGAAGGGCAAAGGGGCTGCTGCACCCCACTACCACCACACACACACACAGACACACACACACGTGCCAGAGTGTGCTGGAGTGAATGAGCTCAGTCTGGGAGACAGGCACAGGATGCCAGACGACAACAGGACGCTCATAACTGCTCCGTGCCATAACCAATGTTTTTGGCGCGTGTCACTACCTGCTGCCTCATCTTACGGTATCTCCTCCCACTGCGGAGCTGCTATTTCATCCCAGCCTTCAGGAGCAGAGTGTGTTTGTTGATTCAATCAGGCAGCTTAACGGGAAGCCTTTTTCACAGAACTATAAATACCACTTTAAAGTGTTTGCTGTGCATTTCAAGATGACAGCTGCACATGATGATGAAACTATATGTGTCCACCATGTGTTGTCTCACTGACTAAGTATATGCCTGTTTGATATAATTGCCATCCAACTATCTCTCACTGGGTAATCATTACTCACATGGTTATTACTATTAATGATTCGTCTGGCTGGAGACAGAGATTTGAGTTTGTGCCCTTAGAATTAATTTATGTCACAGTATTTATATTTCAAGCCTTTATTGCAATACTGCAGAAGGCTGTAGAGGTAATGAAATGAAAGTCGAGCTATCGGCTGGTTTCCCACGTGTAGTGTAAATGAGCTGAACCCATATCTCCCTCGTGGATAAAAGTTAAAGCTGTTTCCTCTCACAACAAAGATTACCAGCTTTTGTCCGAACAAGTTAGACCTTTTGTTGGCGCACCATTACTCAAAGATGACGACATACGCCGCTCCTCTTGTCTCTCCTTTGTCCCGTGCCACGCTTTGCAAAGGTTGCACTTCTGATGTGGACATTAGTTAGGCCACAGGAAGGGCTTTTAGCCTGTCACCTCTGCTGATTCTGGCCCCGTCAGCTGCTGGGATTTAACTAAACACTCATTCAGCAAATGTGAATGAAGCTCGGCCCAGCACAAGAGGTGAATAACAAAAATTCACCTACACAGGGGACATAACTTAAAACGTTTTATCACCCATCATAAATAAGCAGATTCATGCTGTGTAGGCTCAACAATGTGCAACTATTGTGGTTGGCTACATCTGGAATTATATGCTGCATATGTTCCTGCTCTTCGTTGTAAAATAACGATCACTTCAGCTCTATCTGAAGGCAAATGAAAAGAAAAGTATGAAAATGCTCCTTTTGCTTCACATTTCCCTGTGAATCTCAGGTCAGCTGGACTTCTTTCCAAGAACCAGTGAGGGTGGTTTCATTCTTAGGAAGCACATGATGCAAACATAAATGTGTTCTTACCACAATCAAGTCTTTATCTTTGATTCTGTCATTGTCTGGGCCATATTTAATAGTTTCGTTTTCAACCAGGGTCTGGACATTGTGACACTCCACTAGTGACATAAACAGTAATGCAGTTCCTAGAATTTGAATGTTGTAGCTAACAGACACGGGAGCAGTATAGAGATATGTATATGTATATCAACAACAACCTAAATTGCATTGGATTTGTTTATGTGTGTGTGTGTGTGAAATACAGGACCACTACATTCTTTTTTTTTTTTTTGCTTTCCCTGCCAACTCTCAGTCACTCCGGCTCAAACAGTCCGGATCCTGGATCCTCCTGTGCTCCACTCCGGGTGTTGCGGGCGCCCCGGTTAAAAGCCCCAGTCCCTCGGAGCAGTCACACAGAGCAGCCAGGGCAGCACGAGCCGGCGCCGCGGCCACGAGCACCACACTCTTCTCCGGCCAGTTGGAGGGATGGGGGACTCCAGCTGCAGCTGAACCCAGAGGAACCGGATCGGGGTTCGAGGTGGGGGGGTGGGAAGAATCGCTCTCTGCCCGCCTTCTTCGGGTGACTTCTGCTGGATTTAACTCCGCGCCAACATGCCGTTCGCCAAGCGAGTCGTGGAGCCCCAGCTGCTGTGCAGGTACCAGGTCCCGGGCGAGGAGGCTGCGCTCTTCGAGGACCTGGTCTCCATCAGTCATGTGGCTCTATCCCGGACCCTGCGGCAGCTGTCGGACTTGGCCAAACACGCCTGCTCCATATTCCAGGAGCTGGAGAGCGACCTGGCCGCCACCAGCCTGCGGGTCAGGGGGCTGCAGAGGAAGATCGGCGAGCTGCAGCAGACCTGCTCCGAGCTGGACCCCAAGCAGGAGGCCGTGCGTGAGTACTCCCACTCCTCACTTATTGTTTCACTGCTCGGGGCCGCGCGCACGCGCGTGTACTCCTCTCCAACCGGGAACGCGGCGCGAGGGAAGCGCACGAGGAGGCATCCCGGGAAAACTTTTTTTGCGTGTGGTGACTTTTCAGTCCGCAACCGAAAGTGACGCAGATTGGAAAATGAAGGAGCCACGCGTAACTTTCAACCCGCCAACGGGGTGAAGTCGTTGTTGGGGGGGGGGGGGGCCCGTTACCCTGACTGCTGCTGCTGCTGCTTGGTTGTGATGTGCCCCCCCCCCCCCACGGTCTCTGTGGACATACGGTCCGACCGGTGTCATCTGGTCCCGCGCGGGGGGGCGTGTGACAGTGAGGCTGTGCACTGGGACTTTCTCTGCTGCAGCCGCAGGAGCAGCTGTGTGTGGCTCAAATAGCAGCACCGGTAACGCACATGTGACTTAGGAAAACAACAACATGTCAGTGTTTACTTACTAATGGCTCAGCTGGGTCCGTGATATATCACGTGACGATCAATATATTCGGGAAACAACCCTGACTGTCTGACAAGTAGCATAAATATCACGATACATCCTGGTACTAGCATGTACTGCAATGAAGGACTGAATACTAATGCAGGGGAATGTCCCTTGGGAGGTGAACTGCAGCATTTGTGTGTTCTTATTGCAATTTGGGGTAACTACAGGAGAAATGTTCCAAAGAATGAAGTTATCACAAAGTGAAGTTACCACAGAAATGTTACCATGCTACCTTAATAGCAAGTTCTATTCCCTGCAATTTGGGGGCAGGTCCAAACAAACTATAAGAAAAAAGTCTCTGAGTGCTCTTTTGTCTGCAGACTGTAACTTTTTAATGTTTACATGTGCATCTCAACAATCAGTGGTAAACTTTTCTCATAAGTTACGATGAACATATACTACCACTTCCATTTAAATATACAGTGTGTATATATGCTAACCTAGCCCAATGTGAGCCAAAAACCTGGTGTCTCTCCAGTCTCTAAAGCTCTGTGATAGGACGCTGTGCTGTCCTCTCTCAGTTGTCTTGCTGCATGTATTGAACTTTGCTTGGCCACCAGTAAGAATTCATTACCCTGATAACACAGCATGGGGCTCTTTTAATACCCCCCCCCCACCTATATGTGTGTGTATGCATGCCTTGTTTTCAGGAAGCACTTAGGAAACCTGTGCATCCCCTCCCATCCTAAAGTATCCATCCCCACAGCAGCTTCTCATGCTTGGACATACCCCAGTGGATTGACCCCGCTTGTGCTTATAGGTTGAGCAAGTCCTTGCATGTTGCCCAGACCCCGCTTCCTGTGCTCTGTGAATGGGGCGACTTCTCTGCCTTGAAGGCATTTATCTGCTGCCTGCCACAATCAAAACACAGACCCCCCCCCCCCAACACCACCTCCTGGTTCGAACCATCAGATGACTTCTTTTGGCGGCCTGCGTTGACTCTTTTTAAGTGTATCCCAATAGGTCACTCAGTTAGGATGTGTCTGTCCTGTGTCTTCGTGGTCATGGGTTATCTTGAATTTGTGAGTCAGGAGTCACCTGGACCTGCTGCTCTGTGCAAAACGCTGTTTATTCCTTGTTAAAGGGGCTGGCTGTGTCAACAAGGTGAAACTAAAAAGCCCTCTCATGTAATGAATGGATCGAGAAGAGTTGGACTGAATGAAAATATATAAAGTGACGTGTTATCTGCTGAGTTATTGCGTGCTAGGTTACCAGATAACCCCCCCCCCCCCCCTTTCCCTGAACCCCCCCCCCCTTTGCCTGGAAAAGCCTAATTACTCTTAATTGTGCTTTTCATGTTAATGGTGTCGGGGCTGCCTTAAACAACAAACCCCCCCCCCACATCTGAATGACAATTAGTGTAAATGGGGCAGTTCAAGGCACGGAGAGGTTTGTGGTTGGGGGTGGGTTTTTATGATGGGACTGTGTCTTGTCCACAGGACGACTGCTGGAGGACACACAGCTGCCAACATTGAATTCCGCAGAATCAGACGCATACCCCTGATTGGTTACTGCGAGGCCTGTCCCTTGGTAGTCACCTGTTCGTTTTTGGCCCAGTTGGTGCTGTAGACAACCACCGGTTACATCAGAGTGGGATGTTGTGGATGTGTTTTCCAATCCTGTCTATGGTGATGCTGGTATGCAGACTTGTTTTTAAATGCTGGGTGAGATGATGACACATTTAGGTCAAATAACATGCTTTGCTGGAAGTGTCTGTTTTGCACGTTTGGTCGATCCCATATTCTACTACTGTTCTCTATCAGCAGCAGCAGCTAAACAAGAGCTGTTCTTACAGTGCTTTAGCAAATCTGTATAAATAAGTGATGCCCCTACTGGTCAAGATTGATTGGCATGGCTACTTACTTACTTTACAAAGGAATCCAAGTAGCATGAGCATTTTCTAGACAAACATTACACACCTAAATGGCTTGAAACTCGTACTCTTTCCCTGTGCCGCCCATTCTCAGCCCCACACTCACACACAGCAGTAAACACAACCAGGCGCCTGGCATGTATCCCTCGGCCCAGTGTTTGGACAGCTCTCCTGTGACACCCCATCAGTGTCTGCTTTGGACGACCATCAGAGCTCCAGAGCCAGACCCGGGCTCTGCAGAGCAGTCCCACATTAGAGCACTCCGTGGGGTTTTAGGTTACACTGGCTCAGTGCTGGGGGGGTGGAGGGGGGGTAGTATTTGCGGCGGCAAGTGGCCCTCTGGCTTTTCTGGTCCAAGAGCACAATCCTGGCAAGTTTATGACATTCCTCACGCAGACCAAACGGGAAAGCAACGGTCTCACGGCCCCACAGATTAAAACAGAGAAAAACTTTAAACAAAGTAGCACAAGACACAGTGCGGTAACGTCTGTTACTTTTTCTTCGTGGAGACGAGAGCGGTATCTCCTCTGGTTTTGTATATTGTGCACAGAGTCTCGCAGAACAATCTTGTGACTCCAGCGTTAGATAAGGTGGGTGTTCTGTTGCTCCTCTTCGAGGCACTGACTAAAGGCTTTGAACACCAAAACATGGTAGTGGCTTCTATTTTTCACCATTACATAACACAGAGCAACGTTCAACACAACACAGCCATTGACCCCACATGTCGGACAGACAGGATTAGCTTGTCTTTTAGATAAGAGAGGGCATATTGCTGCTCAAGGAAATTGACAAACGCGTCTAGAATTTCCTGTTTCTTCTTGATCGATCAAATACTTCTAATTATCCAGTGGACTTATGAGATGTTTACACAGTAATTGGTCAGACGTGTCTGACATGTTATGTAACATTTAAGAACTGAGCAGACAGAGGCCTTCGGCGGTCTCCACTGTGCCTAAAGGTGCTGTGGGCTTTCCACTGTGCTGCTCCACTGCTCGCTTTAACAACGGTTGAAGCAAGTTTGAGCGCCGTGTATCTCTGCTCTGCAGCCACCGTCCTGCCTGTCTGCTGATTTCACTCCGGAGCCGCTCTTCCACATCAGCGCGGTGACGTTCGTGCAGCTCTGCGAGCCTTCGCTGCCTTGGATTGAACCTTTCTGTGGAGCGCAGTCACACATCATCCAGTCCAGTATGAACTCCCGCTAACGCGGCTCAGGCCAGGGCGCCGCATTAGCCCAGCCGTTACTGGAACACCACTAAGTGGGGGCGACAGGGACGCGTCAGTGCACACTAACATCCGAGGTCAATATCAGTCGATGGTGGAACTCACTGTGGAGATTTGGAGGCTGCAGTGAATGAGATAGCATTTCATGAGCATACTTCTCCTCAGCGACCCTTAAGTAGTTGAGTTAAATATAAAGCAAGTGGTGGGAGAAGATCTGGCAAAATATTAATGACTCCAGGTCCATCTTGAATCCAGAAGGATCTAGAGCCCCTTCCTCTCTTTCTCCCTCATTCTCAGAACCTTGAGCATATTTCGGCAGGTCCAGACAACCTGCTGTTGATATAGTACCCCTGCTAATTATAGAGCAGATTTCAAAGAGCGGCTCACTCATTCCTGCACTAACCCCCCCCCTTCCTACTCTTCCCAGACAGGCAGAGAGAATGCCTAGACAGCCTTGATGCCGCGTTGTTTTCATTCAACTGTCTTTCCGCTGATGTCATTTATTGTATCCTTGCTTCGGATTACTCTCCGCTCGGACTTTTGGGTCTGGAGTTTGAAATAAGTATCGCACTTTACTCGGAATGCAGTGTAACTGGATAAAATGGCATAAACACTTTATCGTCAGCATGTTGTTTTATACCCCTGTGATTTGACATTGGCCCTTGTACCCAATGAAACTGAAGGTTTCCCTTTCACCCGGCTCCATTAGCCATGTGTGCGTCTCAGCACACGGTGGATTTCCTGGCCTGTGATTTAAGTGGGTTTATGTTGAACTGCCTCGTCAACTGAAGAATTCCAAAACACCAGAGACCACGAAACCACAGACTTCACTCGCACTTCTGTGACCTTGCACCCCCAACACGTGCTCCCAGAATGAGTGTGATTAAAAGAGAATGGGGGGGGGCAGAAGCTGGACTCAGTCTTTGTTTATGAAAGAGTACGTGTAGTTAAAATTAAGGTTAAGGTTTTTCATTGCTCCTCTTGAGGGGAATGTGTGAACTATTACACTTTACATTCCTGTGGTGGGATCCTCCATGAGAGCAAGTGCCCCTGAGAGTGGGGGGTCTACCGTGTCATCTTATCCCCCTTGCCTGGTTGTCTCTGTATTTTAAGGTATGTCGAGTGTTTGATGTGTTTAGTCTGCCTTTTTAACGCTGGGGAAGTTAAGTTGCAGTTTGTTGCTGGTGAGAGGGGATTGTGTTTTCCTCTGAGGCAACTCGGGGCCGTGATAAGGTATCTCCTTGCCCTCAGGTGTGTGATGTGTCTCTCATGCACGCAACAATCACTTATTGAATCACATTCCCCAGCACCCATTACTCTTTATGGACTCCTAAGTGTGGGGCCGAGGCACCAGGGGGACAATTCAAGCCTGTCCCTAAGAAGAGGCGGGGGGCAAAGTCATCCACCCCCTGACCTCAAAAGCCTGCTGACCTCCCCACCCCCTTCAAAACACAAAAGGACAAACACAGCCACCTCCGTCCTGCTTATCACTCAGCCTCGAAAGACATGACCGGCCAATTAGAGTGGATTTAATGTTTGACATGATACTGAATAGCCACAGGTCAGCGGAGCGGCAAGACCCAGTGCAGGGACCAGGCATGATTAAAGTGTCAGAGCCAACTCGGTAACTTAAATGAACTCCTCTGTCCAGGTTGTCACTCATGCCTGGACGTGAACCGAGCCATGAACAATCATGTGGGTACTTTGGATATTTGTTAGTCCTTTACTTCCTCCAGTTTCTGTGACTTGCTCTGTCTTAAACCAGCAGGCATTTAGAGCTTGACTTACACAGAACAAAAAAACTTTGAGTCACATATAATGCCACAGTCCCTGTGACCTGTGGCACCAGGTATTTGCCTCTCTGCGAATACCGTGCTTGTTCCAAAAACAAGTTAAGTACTGCTTGTAATTTTGTGCATAGAATAAAGATCGGCATGACCTCTTCTCTGTACTTGGCCGTAACATCTGCTCAGCCGTCTGTCTGAACCCACCCGTAGCTGAAATCTGAAATCTGAAACCAAGATAAAATAAATACACGTCTGTCTTCAGGTTAAATCAACCTCAGTGTAGCGTGCAGTTTACAACACCTCGCTGCATTTTGTTCCGTGGCAACCGTGGAGAAATATTGACAGCACAGGTCTATAAAACCTGCCGTCACCTGGCCTTTGTCTCGCCGACTCTGTCTGGCCAGATGCGTTCCAGGCCACCTGCATTGGTCGACCCTGCTCGCTCTGTCTTCCATCTTCAAGACTCATCTCACAGACTTAAATATTACATAATGTTATTATTCCCTCTGAAATCCTTTGACAGATTCTTTACGAGATGATAAGAAAGCAAGCGAAACTCCTCGGAGCTCTTCCTTTCTTACTCTCTGCAGGGTGAGATTAAAAGGAGTTGAGAGATTAAGGATCTGAGACGGTGGCGGTAGGAAGAGTTATTTAAATACTCTCTTTTTCCAGTGGGATGGTATATACAGACGACTGCTGTGGATAAAACCGACGTGGTATTTTAACAGGAAGGAAACACATGTGCATTTGTAGTCTATGCCATGCAGGTGTTTAGACTGGGATTTGGGTGGAATGTGAACTCTCCTCACCTCTTCTCTGTATACCAGTGGATCAGCAAGTCGTTGAAAGACTCTTTTTAATAATGAGTCTACCATCACATAAGTCATGGAATAAAGCACCTGCTGGATATGAGGCAAATGGTCTGCTCATCAGTTTAGGATAGCACTGCTGTATTTCCCGTCACATTGGTATTGAGTTTTCATTTTTTTTTCTGTTTGGGTGGACGCTCAACCCAGTAACCTCAGCTAAAGTTCTGATTGCTTTAGTTGTCAGTGTAAATTAAATGTGATTCAGAAACTCCCCAGACTCGGCAGGCCTCACTACAGATGAAGCCGAGCCCGGGCAGAATCCTTTGCCATCTTTTATTTTTGGTCACATTCGTGGCAGATGGTTGTCGGACCTCACACCTCGTCCTCTGCTCTCCTCAGAAGACCTCCGTCACTTCAGGGTCTTATCTGCTTCCTGTTGTTTCGGCACTGTCCTGTGGTCCCTCACTTGTCACAGCTATTTACACTTTTTAAGTGCAAGTGGTGGAAGGCACCGCGTAAGAGGCCAGTTGAGTGTTTGTGAACAAGCGTCACTGACCTGGATACGCAGGGCTTTGGTGCTCTGCTTCTCGTCAATTTAGCGCCTTACCGCAAAGGAACTGCGTCACGTTCGAAGACGGATTTCTCTCTATCTCCTGAAGACTAGGTTACAAGGCACATCTATAACCTGTGAGCACATGTAAAGCACCAGTCTGTTTTCCGTCGCAAAGATTTCATGCAGCACGTGCATCGTTTTAATGCTCCAGATAACCAGCTGAGGCACTGGGAATGACCTGAGGCCTCCACAGGGGCTTCACTGGACAGGTCAGCGTGAAAGGACTCCGCCCAGCTCATTGTGCTCCGAAGCGCACGCAAGTTCACCCTCCTGCTCTGGCTTTTGTTACTCCCTCCTTTATGCCCTCCTCCTCTGGGATGTTTCCTCGTCATCCACATTCATCTTTTATCCTTGCCAGTAATATCTGTGCCTGCCCGCTCCCTCAGGCATTTCATATACTTTGTTCTCCTCTTCTGACTGCGAGCATTCTCTGAGCCTCTGGGTCTCTTTTTCTAGCTCTCACTCATCTCTGTATCCCAGTTTCTTATTTTGGGATTCAGCCAGTCCCGCTCCCAGCAGCCCCACTAGGGAGAGACCATCCTGCTATAGCAGCAAAAAATGTACTTGGCCATAAAAATGGATGACCTGTTCTCCATTATGTTCAGCGTTTCAGTTTGTGGCTCTCTGAATTAAACATTAACCGACCACTAATCAGCCCAGATGATGGCGCTTTGTACTGTGGGCATTTGGTTTAATATTTGATACAGTTGCTGAGTAGTAATGTATAAAACACAAATGTGGGTGTTTAGTTTGTGAAGCAGCCACTGAGTTCACTGAGCTCTTAGTGTGCTGAACTTTGCCACCATCAGTTGAGTAATCTAATGTCCCTTGGCTCAGCTTGAAAGGACAACAGGGTCCATTTGATTTCCCTCTAATTCCTTTCGGTTTTTATTGTGTTGCCGATCTCACGGCACATTAAACCTCAGGAGTTCATGGAGCATAGATCTTACTGTGAGATGTTTAATTATGAGGAAACGGGAAATCCTAGCTCACGTTTCCAAGAAATAGATTCGAACCCTGAAGAAGATCCAGTTACCGATCCAATAGACGATGCTCAGTGCTCACTGGGGAGTTGGGACTTGGAGGGGACTTCCACTGACATCTGAGCACTGAAAGCGTGAATAGAATGAGAGAGATGTATTGTTGGTCGCTGAATACATTATAAAATGCTGCATCATTGTGTCTCTCGGAGACTTTCTGGAGCTGTCTTGACCTGCAGACACACTCCCTTGGTGACAGTAATGGTGTGCATCTCTAGTAAAAATATGTGATTGTTGTTGTAATCAACCTCCAGTTGCGTTCTTCACATGAAATGCAAACACTTGAAAATGTCCGGGCCCAACACGTTCCTATATAACAGCACAGCAACTACCTTTGCTACATATATTTAATAATACACGTTCAAAGTTGAGGAATATCATCAGTTAGAGCCCGATCGGCACCTCCAGGTTCCCACAGCGCTGAACTTGTTGGGTGGGAAAGACTGGAAAAAAAGAAAAGTGAATAATATTTGGGACAAACCCAGTTTCATATCCTCCATCGCTGCTGTAGGGCTTTTGTGATGATCTGCCCAGTCTGCCTTGGCAGTGTCTCTCCATCAGGCAGCTCGCCATCGTAGAATAACTAACTGCACGGCTTGTGCTTCATTTTTACTCAATGTTGGATAAATCAAATTAACTCTCTCCTCCGGTTTTCCATTCTTGCTGGTAAAAAGAAATAATCATTTAAAGAAATGGGCAGGCTTTAAAAAAATACTTTACTGTGGTGGTAAAACTGATAATAATGACAGAATTGTGCTTGAAAGCAGAGTGACAAGTGGAATCTGCACTGTGTGGTGGGTATAAAACTGCTCGTGAAGCTTTTTCTCCGTAATTATTTTTGGTGAACTGATGGATGTTGTGGTCGACAGGAAACTCCACAAATCAACGGAGGATTCCAAAGTGTTGCCAAAAGGAGCACATATTTGAATTTTCCGCCACAAGGCAAGGTGTATACTAACGATGCCAAAGGTCACTATCAGTTAGCTACTCTGTTTTCATAGGGAAATAAGACCTTGACACGTTTTGATATGGAGTTTCGCTGACTGCAGTCGGGAATTTGTCTTGTCTTTTACTCCCAGTCCCTGGAGAAACAGTTCCTGAAAATACTTTTCAATGACAAGTCGCTTCTGGGAATCGCGTGGGCTGTTGACCTCAAGAAGCATGGTCAGCCTGCCGGCAGATTGCTCATATCAGAGTCCTCCCTCAGGCTGTATCCGAAATGGCAGCTGTACTCGGAGCCTTGAGGAAAGTACCTGAAGGTGCTGCTGTGTTGTTACCGACTGAGAAGCTCCATCTGTTGGCCGTCAGCCCAGCGTCCACTGTGCTGTGGAAGGTGTGTTTTCATTTGGACCACGTCCTTCCACTTAGACCTACCCCTCCTGCACGAATGCTGCTTAACTGCGGCCAGTTTGTTTCAGTTTTCATTGTTCTCTCCTTCAAATCCTTTGTAAAAGCTTTTCTCCATCTTAAAAACCCTCTAACATTATTACTTGACACAAAACACGGTCAATTCAATTCACTGCGAGGCTTGTTTCTTTAACAAGGCCGATTTTATACATCTCATAATACACATAATGAGCGACAAATTGCGCCTACCAGCCATTGAAGTTTAACAAAACACAGATGGGATTCTGAGAAATTCTGTGAATAAAGTTTCGTTTCTAGGCCTGTGGTTCTCAGCCGTGCCTTGCTGGCTGATTTACAGAAGATTCGATGAAGCCGTCAAACAGCCAAATCAGTCCACAGATGACCGTTAATCTATCTTTGGGGGATCTGCGGCATATAGTTCACATTTGCTCACAGGCTAATGACGAGGGTCCTTGTTTGTTGTGGCTGTTTGTCACCGCGGCTTATGTCCAACTTATAAATGATGTTCTAAACTTGGGAATAAGCAAATGACCCACATTCATCTGTGTTTCAGAGACAGTCTCTCCAGGCAGTCAGGGATGAATTTGCATTCAAACTATGCTATAAAACGTGCACGCTCACAAGTGTCTGTGTGTGGCACCAGTCATCCTTCCTCCTGCACCAGGGTCTAGATGACGACATCTAGAGCCCGACCCGGGTCGTCACCGGCCGGTTAATTGGGAGCTCAGTGGAGGTGTGTCAGACGATCCCTCGAGAAACGCACACAACAGCAACTGAGTGGCTGTCTCAGACGCAGACATAAAAGCACTCGTGCAAATGAAATGGAAAGCAGGGGTTTGACTGACTGCCATGCCCAAACAGACGGCGCTGGGGTGAAGGCCTGCCCCGCAGATCTCTTTGTGCAGGCGAGCTGCGTGCCAGCTGGCTGACTGCTGGGGAGTTTTGTGTGACTCATTACCCCTCCATTGAGGGACACAAAGCTGGGGCGCGCTCGCCAACCGGAGCTTGGAGTGTCCCGGCGTCCTGTCTTCACCTTAACGTGAGGTCAATGTCACAGCCTCTGTGCTGAGATGATGCCCGGCAGCTTCAGCAGCCAATCAGGAAAAACAGATCACGGTCACGGGGCCTGGTTGAACGAGGCCGTCACTGGGAACCCTCGGCATTCACTAGCGTCTGAACAGTTACCTTGGCAGCACTTTGTCTAAAGCCAGAAATGTCGCAGTTGAACCCCCTTTGGCTGGACCCATTGATGGCTATTGATTGGAATTCTTTCACAACGTGTCCTCAGAGTGTGTCTGTGTTTTACTGCCTAACTCACAGCGGCACCGGCTTGTGACAGAAACGCCTGATTTATGATCTGGATGATGTCCATTCAACCTTGCCATAAAGATAATGTTTTGTTTGAACTCTGAGGTGGGAGAGCTGGACTGAGTAGTGTTGTTTGTTTTCAGACGTGCAACATTAAAGAGGCGGGTGTTACTCAACTTCACTATGACAAAAGAGAACAGCACATCCTAATCAAAGCCATGTGCTGCCTGTTCCTAGAGACCCAGGTTATAGAGGCTGGGCTGCGATGAACGAACAGATATGGTGTGAAAAACGACTGCAGTGTTATTTCAGGCTTAAAAACAGAATAAATACCCAACCGCCATACCAAGTGGGATTATGATGACTTACTGAAAGCTGCAGCCATTTCAAGGTTTGTCTTTACTCTCACTGCTCTGAGTGTGTGTCTAGAAGCGGTGTCAGGTGAACCCTCTATGTGAATGTGGGAACCTGTGAGACATTGCCAGAGCCATCTGTGACTCTGCAGATGGCCCCGCTTGTTAAACTGGGCCACGGTAGGACCCTGTCGTCTACCCAGGACGGGACAATGGAGATTACGGGTGTCTGATCTCTTGGTTTAAACACAGTCTGAGGACAGCAGGACACCGGGAGGGGCACACTGCCCTGATCTTTGTACTGCAGTTTTATCCACATTAAGGAAATAGAAGACACACAGGCTTTTGTTGGACTTTGTGGCACTTAGAGCCACTGAGAGTGACTGAGGTGTATTTAAGGAACACAGGTTATCTGAGTTCTAGAGTTCAGTCTCAGTTCTTGGAGGCGTTTCTTGCTTCAAGGAAGTTGCTCGTCCTTTTGTTGTGTTTGTGTCTTTGTGGCGGCTTTGTGTTGGAAGCTGCTCTTAAAGAAGATTGGACTCAGGGAAATGGTGCATCTGCAAGTCTACTGTCACAAAATTGACCCGTTTGGTTTTTGATATTGCATCACACTGTGTTGTTCCCCACTCTGTATGCTGCTCTCATTCCCACACCCTATTTGGTGTTCCTTGTTTTTCTTTTTTTTTTTTGATTGTTGTTGATGTTGGCGCTCGGCCAGAGAATGACCTGCATGCTCAACCTGTCGGGCTGCCAGGGTGAAATGCAGCACTCGGGTGCTCTGGCAGACAAATCTGCCGAAGATACACGCTGTGTTTGAAAAGAGAGGTATTAATTAACTGTATTTATGTGAAAGGAGGAGATACAGCCTCGGTCACACTCCATAATTGCTTCATGACTACAACAGAATTTGAGGCTTCCTTTGTGAGTACTTCAGGTATTCAAGCAAAACAGTTATGACATATGTGCACATGTACAGGCTTATGTTTCCAGCCCACCCCCTGCTCCCACTCAGCAGGGGCTCTTCCAGTTAAAGGAGCACTGATCCAGATCTTATTAAGGAAGACAGCGTCGGCTTTTAAGTGAGAGTTTGTAGTAACAAGCTGAGTCAGGCTTTCTTGGCCGCTTTATTCAGCGTGCACAGCTGATCTGATCCGCATGGGAACAAAACCTGTGTCAGTGAGGAGAGTACACATTTCTGAAGTGCATGTTTTGTCATTTATTTGAAGTCTGGGTCATTGCACAGCTATCACTTGACTGGCTTCTCTTGTCGCAGCTTATGTTTTGATGACCTCTGCCGCGAGAACAGCTAAGAAATCGGAGATGTTGGGAATAATCCTCAGCAAAGGTGTATCCAGGAGTGATTTATCTCTCTGTTCAGGTTCTCGTCATGCGTGAAACACTTTGTAATTTATGAGGGAGGGAAATAGTCTGAAGAAAGGTCTCTGGGGTGACTTCTGAATTAATATGATAGAGACTTTTACATAATTAAAAGGTTTAGATGTTATATGCCACTTCAGCTACACGTCTCAAGTTATTTTTAAATTAGCTGAAGTGTTGTAAGGACCTGCATCAGATACAGATATTGTTTTTTTATAAATATCCCCAATATCCTCTATTTTGGCCCAGTATATTGAAATATTAGATTCCTCTCATGAAACCTTTATGACAAAGAAGAAGCTTGAGATATTGTTAAAGCATAAACTTAAATATAATAAACTATAGGTAAAATAAATCACAAACACAATTAAGTAAAAGAACTCCAATATAATGCATATTTTAAAAAAAGTAAAGTGCACATATTTTCTGTATTTGCACTTAAAAGTTAATACTTTTACTAATGGATAAAACCGGCTCTAGACTTGAATCCCAGGTTAATTCCATTATCATCTGTTGTTTCTGCAGAGCACAGTCTACATGATAACAGTGAACGCATATAATGTTTAACTGTAAAATATGGTGACATGTAGTATTTTCAAGCTGTTGCAAGGTCACCTAAATACTAAACCTTTAATGTTTTTACACCACATGCACAGTCAAATCGAATTTCACACAGTGTTGTGACAGTAAAAAGTCTGCTCTGATAAATTCTCAGAAAATATGTGATGTATTATTCAACCCTTCTCATGGGCTCTATTATGTTATAGAGTGGTGGCGGCCAACTCTACAGAAAACAATACATTTCTAGCAACGCAGAGAGATGCATGCCTTTCCGCTGATGTCATGAGCAGTCAGTCGCGCCAGAAGCAAGAGCTACGATGAGCGTCTTTAAAAGGCACCATGCAGCTGCCTCGTTGTCCCCCATCTGTGAAATGTAGAAGTTCAACACAGGCCTTTGTTGCTCAGTGGTGATGGCACTGACCCAGGGTCAGGGGTTTGAATCCCACCGTGGCTGGCCATTGTGAAAACAAACACATTCATGGAATTTTAATGCAATAAATCTGGACCAGGTGTCATCCCCGGGGCTTCATGAAAGACACTGTGATTGCATTCAGGAGGAAACTGAGGCTGAGGTGTGACGGAAAATGTGCAAAAGGACAAGTAGTGGTAACAGCACAGCCACGTCTGTTGTGCACGTGGGCAGAGGGAGTGTCAGGCATGCAATCCGTGTTTTCATATTGGCAGTTGGCTGTTTATCCCCCTGAAGGGGAAAATACTTCAATATTTCCAGTAATTAGGTAATGTTTGGTACACATCAGCCTCAGAGTCGTTGGTGGAGCCTGTAGAGTAGATTGTGCTTATTTGTTAGAATTACCATGGCTGTTACCATTCGCTGGAGGAGGTGTGCCTGTGAACACAAATGTCAGAGTGAGGTGCTTCGCAGTTTCTCTGGTATTAATCCGCCTTGCCTCTAAGTATCTGTAGAAATCCTAGAGAAGCCGATGTGTGAACACAGCAGGGAATCACCGCCGGATTCAACACGAGTCAGTGAAAGGGCTGATGACAGGACACATGCAAATGTGACAAAAAGCTTAAAATCACCAGCGAACGATGATGTGGTGATGAGACTTTACGCTTGTGTGCGTACGCTTTCAAGTAACAGCAGTAAACTCACAGGTAGTCACACTACACCAGTCATTTTTAAGGAGGGGTTGAAGATTATAGATTTCTGGCTCAATCTGTGACAGTAATGTGTCTACAGCAGTTTTTACACCCTCATTAGTTCTAACACAATCTGGAGAAATGGCACTATCTTTCAAATAAAAATCCATGTGTGTGGCAGCTGCTGGATAATTCATGCAGCCAAGTTCCATTTTTTTTTCTCACTCATTGACTCGGCTTGTGTCATTGTTTGTCAATGGCCATGTTAGTTGAGAAAAGCATAGATGGTGTTGATTCATTAATGTTGCATTAACTGCGATGGCTTTGTGGATTTTTAATTGGCAAGTGGTGACACTTGGAACTGTCAGGGCCTGGTGTTGTAATCGCCTATGTTGACATGGAAGGATGTTTGAGGGCAGGGCTCCGATCGCTGACACAAAGAAGCCTTTCAACAGACCTTCAGAGGAGACGGGAAGTTTACGATAGGATGACAGAAAGGAGGCCCATCCTCAGTCAGTGGAATTTCACATATGAAGTATTGGAAGAGCACAATGTCTGTTTGGTGATCCACATTCCAAATGGCCTCATAGAGTTTTATGGAATCGGATTTTAATGAGGCTGTGATTCCATCCAAATAAGTGGCTTGATGTCTATTTGTTTTTGAGTCGGCGCCCTAGTTTCTTTTCAAATCTCTGCCAAGTTGTTTTTGTGGTCAATCATAATCCTACGTCGTCATACCACAAGGCTTTTGTTGGTCATGGTCACACAGGGCAGGTCGAGGGAATTAGAATGGGGAGGAGAAGGGAAGGAGTGCCTTACAGTCATGACATTCCCAAAGCTCTCGGGGTGAAGGGGTACAGAGGTGACGGAGGATGCATTCCTCTGAGCACAGATGTGCCCCGTCCATCTGGACTCTAACTTTCTGTAAGGGTCACACAGAGCTGATAGTCATCCAGGGGAAGCTGGAGGTGTGATTCTGTCATTTTGCTCATGTTTCCTGTCAGATATCACACCACAAAAACTGTTTGTTCACTAACGATGATAGTGGCAGGCCTACGCCACAAACCACTGAGCCCTCATTTCCCTCAATAAACACGCAGTGTGGACCCTCCTGTCTAGACCACAATTACTCATTGTTCATAAATGCACAAGTTCAGCAAGCTACATCCACGGACCAGGGAAACCATCAGTCCTCCTGTCAGGAGGTATGTAATGTAAACGTGAATAGAACACAAATGTGGTCTTGTGCCTCTGTAACACGTCGTGGGTGGGTTCACACTGGTTCACCTGTTAATGCTAGGGCTGCATCTCCCTTAGTTATCAGATGGCTTTTTGGCCGTCAGTAGCTTCATCAAGACCCAACAGTTTCCTTCAATACAAATAAAAATTTGACATAATCATAGAGTGCAGTCCCCCAAATTTGCCTTTTTTTCATTAAGATTCATGAATAATAAAACAAGCCTTTCCCACAATGTTAAAGAAAGTGAGAGTAACACACCCCTCCTCCAGGACTGTAATAAAACAGACGAATGCTCACAGCACTGTGGCTTGAGGCAAAAGCTTGCCAGCAACATCTGCAGCTCTTACAGATGTCTGATGCTGAGTCACTTCCCTCCAGCTTGTTGCTCATCAGGATTTCAGGGTCGGAGGATTTTTTTTTATTTTTTTATTTATTTATTTTTTCAAAGGAGCTGTTGAACTGTTCCATCGTGTCCTGTTCAGCAGGTGTCAACAGTGTCACTCAACGATCGCTGTGTTGTCTTCATACTATGTCATCATACTATTGGTGTTTAATAAAGTAATGATGCAGATGAAGGACCACATACATTTGAAGCCTCTCAATATTGTTTAAGTGCCTAATACTATACTATAAATAACTATGTCCATAATGTATTTATGGATGTACTGTATGCATGTACCTGACCTCAGACAGATCTGTTTAATCTGTTGCCCTTAATCTGATCATTAAAGAGGGAGCCCTATGTCAGATGACACACTTCTGTCCCTGTGAAGTTTTGGTGTCACTGCTGCTGACCCTTATTGCAGCAGAGGCCGAGCATGTGGTGAAGCCCCCTTTCTCCTCATTAGTATTCACTCCTCAATCACAAGCCCCGCCCACGCAGGCAGCAGTGACATCTGGTGTGCTGAGGGGCCGATCTCTCTGACCCAAGCCGCCTTTTAATCACATGTGTTTTTATTCAAATATGTGCCGACGCTGACACAGGCCTGGTTCTGTCTCATTCCAAATATTTATGACTCAGTTAAACATTTTTTACATGTTTAAAGTTTGAAACTCTGGTCCAGCTGAAGCTGCAGCTTCAGTGAAACCGTGGTACTCGTGCATGGTTTTCCAGACAGCCTGTTTTTGACTTAAATCAAGAAAGCAATGGCTTTTCTCACGCAGATGAACAGGCCTGAAGGCTTAAAGGAGGAGTTTTAAGGAAACACACTTGTTCACATTCTTGCTAAGATTTAGATGTGCAGATCCAAAGTTTTCATCTCTGTGCAGTTGACTACAATTACATTCAACGGCCAGTTATCTTAGCTTATCTTAACTCTGCCTAAACCCCAAACGTAACACGTACAAAGACCTTTAAAGCTCACTTAAGTTGTTTTCAAAAATGACCTGCGGGTAAAATCTTGGTCACGCGGTGTTGGAGCGAACACCCTGACCGACTCACTGCCCATAGCAGGGTCCTTTTATTCCAGTTAAACAGATATTTTATTAAGTTTACTGAAAGTTTTATTAGTGTTTGTTGGCTGAATGTGACATGGTCAGGCTTCGCTTGTCTTCTGTCTTTATACGAAGCGAAGCTGACGTTGCTTCATATGTTACAGCTATAATCTTACCAGGTTCTTCAAAAGACGAACATGTGTCCAAGAATGTTGCACTCTCCTCTAATATTTAAGGGGATTATTCCGTGTGTGTACAATCACATGACCGCTAACCCGACTTACTGCAGGAATAACTTAAATTCTTCATAACCTGGATGGCGTCAGCGGTGCTCTCCTGATCTCACTCAGGGTGCTGCTGTCGAACGCCTTCGATATCTCCAAACCCCTCTTGTTCATGATTAGGGAGCCTGTACGCACCAGTTAGGCTTTGGACCCACAGACTCAGCCGTCGCTGTTTCCACTGGTGCCTGCCAGGGCGGGATCAGCTCCCCGCTCGCTGTGATGTCACATTGCCTCCACTACACAGTTGATGTGATTACCATCTTAGAAATCACTGTCAGGCTGTGGATACCAAATTGCCATGGTTGTTCCCTCGGCTTCTCCGTCTCAGCCTCCGCTTAAACAACCCTTCACTCGTCGCCTCTGTCTCTCTCTCTCTCTCTCTCTCCGCCTCCCTCCTCTCTCTGGGAGTGTTCCTGTTGAGCCAGGTTACCCTGCTGTGATATCATGCCCAGTGGAGCAAGACTAATCACAGTCACTTCCCAGGATCATTCCCACACTGTGTAAGCCATTTCGTTTTCTGGACATGGGACTGTCTCTCCTCCTTAGTGGGAGAATTTGGGGAAGAAAAAAAAAAGATTTTGTACTTCTCGCTGAATTTCAGAGTGAGGTAAAGTTGTTCTTTGCTCTTCTTTTGAGTTAGTCTTTTCTCTCGCTCTCTCTCAGGGGGGCGCGGCCCGGGCCCCGTGAAGTGACTGTGCCAATTAAAATCCCTTATCTCCCTGAGCCTCTTCTTCAAAGGGAGCCTATCCTGCACACACGCAACCACAGGAACTATACAAGTGGCTTGTGTACAAGATTTTGGTGGCTCTAAAAGCATTGTTGGCTTCCCTCTCCGCTCGCATTCCGGCAGCTCCCCTGACCACACAAGAAGACTAACGCAGAACAGCGGAGAAGCGACACCGAGAGGGAGGAGTTTGTCAGTTATCAAATATTTACAGTTTGCGCAGTTTTTGTTGTTGCGTTGGTGTTGTCGGAGGCATCAGGAAGCAGATTAATGAACAGCTGGCAATCACTTTTCCCCAAGAGGACTTGAAGACAAAACCAAACCAGGCAAATAAACTAATGAGATCTTGCACGAGATAAGCTGTTTTCCTAGGGAGAGCCCACCATGTTGTCTTTGAGGAGACCCCCTGTTATTGTGCCTGAGCCTTTGCTTGTTTACACCGAACCAGACAAACCGGTGTAATGCTGTTTCACTGTGTGAGGTGCTCTGTCCCAGCTCTGTCGATGTGGCTTGAACAATTCCCCCATTCCACGTTTGTACCTATAATACAGGGCAGGGAGGTAGAATAAAGCCACAGCATTCCTGCCTGGAGCAGGCGGTGTAAAAAGGGGCTATAAAAGGTCATCTAATGTGAGAGGTTGGTGGTCACGCATAACTGAGTGGCGGCTCCTGAATTTGGGGTCTTTCACATGTGGAGAGATCTCCCTCACCCCCCCATCCCCATCCCCACCCCCGCTCACACACATCCAGATTTCTCACTCTGCTTCTTCTGAAAGGAGTCTAATACTTTGGAAGACCCTGTCTTTAATGTCTCTTTCTCCAGTCTTCACACAGTAGGCGTGAATCGTCTCCTGCCACATGTTGTGAATAAATGCACTCAGATAAATTCTCCTAATAAAGCACATACATATTAAATATTGAGTTGTAATGACTGACATGAGAGTGCATCAACACTCATAGTGTGAAGATAAACTTTATTTTCCTCTGTGTTTACATTCACATGGCCTGCAAATCAAACAGACACTGAGTTTGTTGGGTTTCCAGTTCTAAAGGATGGACTGATGTTTCCCATTTAACTGATGTTAAGGTCAGGTTTGTGACAAATACTTCTGAATTGTTTGGAAGGGCGTGGAGCACGATGCAGAGAATAAAAAGTCAACTGTAATACGATACATCCAGATGCACGCAAGCCCTCGACATCACAAACAGATAAACACTTCCCCATCATATCGAGCAGGAGGGTCAGTCAGAAATTACAGCTTTAAAAAAGGCAAAGTTTAAACTGAAAGTGGGTGTAATTGGAGCCAGATTGTCCGAGCTGCTACTTTGCAGAACCTGCCTTTAGTTTAGTTTAGTCTGTGAGGTTTCTCTCTCATACAAGTTGCAGGAGATCTCATGAGAGGGCGGGGAGAAAACTCTGGCTGGGACTCTGGTTCAGTCTGGACCGGAGTCTGTGAACCCTGTGTTGCCAGGCAAGTTGAGCTAAAGCGGCTCGCTTATATTTACACTGGCACGGCGTTTGTGCCGAGGGGAGGCCGATTGGGATTTTGTTTGTACACATCGAGTGGATTTGCTGAGGGTCGCGTGATTTACTGTGTGTTTTATTTCAGATGGGCTCAGTGTCTGGAGCTCGCCGTGTGAGAGGTTGACACCAGAGGGTCAGCGTGGTAGTGAAAGGAAAGTGCTCGTGTGATGTGGAACTAAAGGGAGGTGGGGGGGGGGCTATTTACTCTACAAATTATGCCCCTAAATGGGGAAGGGCAGTGAAAGGAGAAGACAATGAAATCATCTTTCTTTGTTGGCTTAAGTATTGAGGCCGACCCTGTTTTGAGCAGCGGCCTCCACCCCACGCGCACCCCCCACCCCACACAGCAGAGTGATGAGGAGGGCTGAGCAAACACACACACACACACACACACACACACACGGTAACAATGCCAAGCATAGCCATTGGCCAACAGACCACGCACTTCTGGCCAATAGCCGCACGCTGCGAGGATGCTGTGAGTGCGATTACCTATTCGCAGTGTGTTTTATTTGAATTTGTGAGAAGCAGGAGCAGCGGTGCGGCTGCCGAGTCCGCGTGTGCAGAGCCCCTAATCTTATCTTGGTTTTGCTGCTTTCACATATAATTAATGTGGTCTTGTTAAAGGAACTAATCAATCCCTCCTGGTAGTGAAACATGGCTTTTAAGTGCAGGGGAAACAGAATCCGTTTCTCTGCCACAGGCGATTAATCTGGCTGATAATGAACTGTCAGCTTGTTATTGATAACCTGCTGACACTCTACACGGAGATCAAAAGCCAGAGCCGACTGCATTAGGATGTTTAAACTCGGCTGCACATCCTGGCTGATGTCATGTGAGTTTTTACTCGGGCTCTCGGTTACGTAATGTGAGCATGTCATGCAGGGCCGGGCCTGCGATGACTTCATGGTCTTGGCAGAGCTTGTCCACTTTCTTTCTGGGAAGGTGTAGGTGTCATTAAAACACGAGCGCTGCGAAGGGTTAGCACAAGTAAGCCCTCGTTGATGAACGTAACCCCAATCCGTTTTCATAGTAACCTCATATCTTCATCATATAATCCTGTACTACCTGGGAACAGAGCGAGGAGCAGCGCTTGAAGACGGAGCGGTGTTTACTTTAGCCTGAGGCTTACTTCAAATGTGCGTGACTCGTCCGTGTGAAGCTCATACATGTGGTGGTCAAATATTAGTCAAGCTTAGTTCTCTGTAGACGGACCAACGCGATATTTTCAGGTAAACACGTGGCATCAGCTGGGGTCACTGGCTAATCTGGTTTATCAGCAGTGTGAGAAAAGAGCGTTTCCATTGCATGTAAGTGGACTCTACGGGTGAATTATCCGGTCGCGGTGTATTTTCCTTGAATGCCGGATTTTCCTCCGTCTTGTACGCTCGATCAAGCCAGCACTTTACCCCTGGGCAGTTTCTATTTGCATGTTTTGCCCTCCACGTGTTTACACACCACAAAGATGAACAAACCTGGAGGTGAAAAGTTGATGCACACTGTCATCAATTTGAAGTCTGACAGAAATAATTAGAGTAGGGAACGTTGCTGTATTTCATGTGAACGCACATATCTTGGCAGACAGCTTTAAAGCCTGCAGGTATTCATTCCCTCTCACTGAGGAGGACTTTGGCAAAAAATTCTCAGGAAGTACTGGATCTAAGTTTCAAGAATTCAGCCCTATAACACATGCCATATATGTGCAGCTTCTATAATACGCAAACATAGTGGGTTGCATCACAGCAGCCCACAGGCTGGGATATCAAGTTTCCCTCACTCCCATTATGGAGTCAATGCATACGGACCCTATTTCCATGGACTTTTCCTCCCTCTGTTTCCTGTAGCTCTTTCACCCTGAAACCAACCCTCATCCTCTGCTCGACAAAGAAAGGTGCAGTGGAGCGTGAAGCAGCTTGCTCTTCAGTCAGGGGAATATTAGAGGAAGAAAGCACTTTGGAGGTTTCCAGACCTTAAACAATCATCTTCCTATGCGGCTGTGGCCCCGGCTTTAACACGCACCGTGTTATTCTTCACTGTTGGATGTGGAAGTGTGTTGTGTGCAGTGGTTCTAGTTCAGATGAGTGCAACTTTGTGCACCTATAAAAACAGCTACTGTGTATTCAGGCTTTTACTGATGATTATTTATAGCATTGTCTTAAGTGCTTTATAAATCCATACACATTACATCACTGGGAGGTAGGAACAGAAGAAGATGATGTGGGCTCAATGGGGATTTGTAGAAATTAGAAATTGCACCGCACCCTCTGTGTTGTTTGGCTGCTTGAACAATCTCCGACTTTTTGAATTAGGTGCGGACAGCCTCGCTAGCAAAAATATCCATGAGCTTGAAGACCGTATTAACAAAGGAGCGCAGAGATTCTTCGATTGCTCCTGGAGGAAGATTGCCCAGACTGTTGGTGAAGATGAGACTTCCTGCAGGAAACTATGGAAAATCCTCTGCAACTGAACTGTCAAGGCACAGACGCACGCACAGGCCAAGGCTGCCTTGGAAGGAACAAACCGCTGCCAAAACTGTTGTGTGTCTGTTTCTTCTTTGCCTTTTTAATTTGGCTGTGCACTTAGTCGGTTTCCCAACAGCGACACCGTCAGGAGACGGCTGCAGAGTCACATTCCCTCAGAGCAAGTATGAAAGGTTGAGGTGCAACGTTGGGGTCAAGTATTGTTAATGCTCATAATGCAGCAGAACTGCAGTTGCACAGATTGAGTGATTGAGTTGGTTCCTGGCTGTGTCAGGCACAGTGTTTCCTCTCTTTCAGTCACAACTGGAATAGGTCACATCTTTGTTTTCCTGGCCGGACATGGACCGGTGTAGATAAACCAACTCATCCCTGCCTTAGAGAGAGGGAGCTCATTTGTTTGGTTTGCAGTCTCCTTGCATGCTGAAACACAGAATACATCAATATTGCGACATGCCTTCCAGTAGCCTAGTGGCCTACTCTCGGCCACTCTTTGCCCTTTAGCTTGGCTTACAAGGCAGAAATCTGCACTCAGACTGCTGCTGGGCGGTGCAGGTTCTGCTCAGTCTGCACAAAAAAACGCAGCTTCGGAATTCATTACAGCACAGAGTGTGTGTTTTACGAGCATTCCGCCGTTTGTCACCCAAATGCTGTGTGGCTGAGGGATGCAAAATCACAGTCGCCCAAGTGGTGGTTTACGCGCTCGGGCTGATGTGTGAATGGTACACAAAACCACCACACACTCAGCCATGGGAGGTCGGAGAGGTCAGAGAGGTGTGGCTGCCTTCACTGAGTGCAAAGATAATGCAGAGCAGAGCTGAGGAGGATGGTGAAAATAATGAAGAAATTCCACTCTCCCTGCTGATCCCTCCAGTTCGCTGCCTTTTGTAGTTGCCTCGCTTCCCTCCTTCCTGGCCCCCTGTTCCTAGTTTATCTTAAAGCCTGTGTTATAGGAAGCGACAGGCAGCCGATGTGGGAGCGTCCTCCAAAGTTGAGCTCTTGTAAAGGCGTGCACTGTGTGGGCCGGAGTGTTATCTATATAAGGTAAGAAAAAAGCCTGGGATCAGAGAGAGGGGGAGAAACTGATCGGCAGATAAAGGATAAATGAAACACAAACATCAGGCACTGAGGCCCATCTCTGATGTGCACATCCCCAGCTGCCTTTTCTCTGCATGGATCTAGCATCAGCTGACCTACAGAGAGGAATCACCGCAAGAAAACTCTGCTATTATTTTCTCTTCTTTACTGGTCCCTTTGAAATCCCGGCTTCCGATGAAATTTGGCTCGTTGAGTACGTTCTCAAATAAACAGTCATCTCCATGGCGATGAGTGCACTTTTTGCCGTGCACTTTTGTTTTTTCTTTCCCTTTTACTTCAAAGTTTTTGTGTATTGTGGGTTCATTTGTTCGCTGTGTTGAATTATTGGTCATCAAACATGATAGATTTCTTAAACACACTGTTTTATATAAAATGCTGTGGCTGTAGCTCAGGAGGGAGGGCGGGTTTGTCCTCAAACCAGACGGCTTTATTCCCAACTTTGTATAAAGTTACGAGCTCTATTACTGGGTCTAGTTCTTCACCTGCGTAATTGTACTGGAGAATATGAACACAATACATCTGCATTGATTCAGCTCTGCAGAGTGTTCCGGAAACTTTCCAGTTATTTCTGCACCGCTGCCACCTCAGTGTTTAGCTTCATCGTGTACGCTACACGCCGAACCAGATATTTCCCTCAAAAGCTGGTGGAAACTAAAACAGAGCGAAAAGGAGACTCGGTATCAGACTTGGATTTGCGGCGGCGAGCAAAAATACAACTTCAAATAAACGCCAACGTTGTTCCGTCGGTCAATGCTCCTTTAAATCAGCTAATGACGGTACTTGAGCAGCACTTAAACTTCCATCATGGTGAGTGTAATGGAGCATACAGAGGATGGACAGAGTCCTTAAGTGGATCAGAAAGAAGTTTTCACTGCAGCGGAGGGACTGTCGCTGAGAGCACATGTATATATAGAACTATCGGCGCATGCTGGACGGAACGGCCGTCCCGATGAGGAAAGCAGACGTGACTATCCGAAGGGCTTCAGATGAGATGCAGCAGAGTGGAGCCCGTAATAAACAAAACCCAGGAATGTCAATCTCCAGATGAAACACAAGCCCTATGGGAATATTCCCCTCAGGAAACTCTATACGTGCTCTCGCTCACACAGCACAATGCAGCTGCTCAGGATGGATTCACCGTTCGGGGCGGGAATTGAATGTCAGGCTTCCAGGTGACTCCTGATATTTAGGCGGGCGGCCAGGACGCCGGGGGCCGTGTCAGGAGGATACCCAGCCGTTTGTGGGAGAGGGATTCTGTTCCCGTGCGCAACAGTCCGCACTGACAGTGCCGCTCAGACACCGGATGCCGTAATGGAAGCAGAAGCTGCAGCCTCAGCAGCTCTGTGGAAATGCCAACAGTTGAAACGTGTAGTGTAATCGTAGTCGCGTCGGGTGCTCGGTTACGCCAACTTTCCTCATGATATGTTTATGGATTTAATAATAGTCAGCTGTGAAGAATTTATGGTTCGTTTATGGCTCCACGCCCTCCTAGACACGTGACAAATATTTACAGCATTAGGCCACCAATGTGTATTAATCCACCACTGAAAATAGTCCCCAACAAACAGCAGCATGACATGCACTGGGCACGGGTAATGGAAGTCGCGGTCGCTGCTTTCAGGTTTGTGCGTGTGTTGATAGTGTGATAGTGTTGATGTCAAGAAAAGCCTGCGATCTCCACAGCTGATTGGAATTAATGTCTTGCATCCTGCCTGTGCATGCCGCTGTGTCACCCTTCACCCAAATGCTCCAGAGATTTCTGTTGTTGCGAACTCGTCTTAAGGGATAATCTCCTGCTGCATCGTTCATGTGTGAATGTCTAGACCCAATCGTGTGAGCCACTCTCCCCCCAACTTCTTGTCTGAGGGCCTCAGTGGCCCTGAACATGTTGAATATTCAATGACATTTATTATCCAGGGTGTCGTATTTAACAGAATATTCTGCATGTGTGTATTTCATGCCCAATGTGCATCTCTATGTTATGGGACACATTTTGTGTTGTCAGCACTGCTGGTATGCACACACACACACACAGACTCAGACACTCCTGCCCATGACAGACACACCCTCCCAAACCACTATATGCCGCAACAGCTGTTTGTTCAGCTGGACTCTGCATCCTCCTCTTCTTTCAGGGGACAAGTTAAACTCTGGAGTTTCACCAAAAAGCTCCCTTGGTGCCGGGCAGCGATGGCAGCAGCATACAGCTAACAGATGTTGTATTTTTCAGCCCTGATTTGCTCGTGGGGATCGGGACCTCTGGAGTGATGCGGGGCAGATTTAAGGGCTTGTGTGTTTTTATTACTTGGCTGCAGCTCCCACAGGTGCTTTAGGGGAAAGAGCCCATCTTGCTTGTTATGATTTGGTTCATACTCCCCCTGAAAAACGAGCCAGGTTTTCACTTTTTTATGCTTTTAGTTGTGTTTTTGGTCAGGTTCGGGGACCCCGTGTAAAAGTCTCAGGACATTTACTGAGGTGTTTCCACTGAGAGCCCTGAGAGAGGACATGCTGTTACAGCAGCTCTGGGTCACTTATTATCTTACTTACACACACGCTCTGCTCCACAGCTCGCTTTTAGTTTGGATCCCCGTGTTTTTGCTGAAGAGCCTAATTGTATAGCTCGGCCGTCGCGCTGACTTTGCAGAGCTGTAAGTGGATATGTAGTGGATGTGTAGTAACACTTTTAAAGCTGAAGCTGAAATTAGCTTTCGGTTTGATTTTGGGATTTGTACCGGTGCGCGTTTAGCCTCAATATGACTTGTTGTGTGGTTTTTTGCCTCTGACTGCGAGCCGTTGAGAAAAGCCACGCGGTGGAACGCGGACGCCGTTGGGAACAGCTTGAGTGGATGAAGATAACTTTCGCGTGTGCCGCCTCGGCTGCTGCGTGCTGGTGGTCCCGGGGTTTGTTGCCACCCAAGCTAACTGAAGAGAAGACGTCTGAAACATAGCGGACTGTGGTTATGCTCACAGTCCCAGACCTGTGTGAAGCGGTTAGCACCGTGGTAAATTACAACTTCAGAGTCATTTGCCACTTGGCCTCAGGGGCCGGGGTGATTGATGCGCGCATTCATGTTCAGTGTGTTTGATTTCCTCCAGAGACAGGTGAGCCCCGTGTATGTTTAATAAAAAGGCTTTTAGGTTCCGTCTGCCTGTTTCTCTCTGTTTGCTTTGCGAAGCCGTCTGTTTTCTCGTGTCACTCAACTTGACTTTTACAGTGATGCGTGGGTGTTTTCATTCACACCAGTCTTTTTGTGTTTGTTTTTCCATGCCCTTTAGAAAACCGAGTCAGGTGAAACACTGCTTGAGTTACACAGCTGTAACAAGACACAATAGGTCGGATCTGTGTGTATGTTCAGTTAAGCATTTTCAACCTATTCAAAACCAATGGCGTTATGGGGCACCATCACACTTTTCTCAGGCAGCCATTGTGTCACAGGGCCAAGGTTCGGAGACAAACAACCATGGAGGCATGTTTCTTGTTTAATAATAAATCATAATAATAACAACAATGAAACAGTCAGACAGAGGTGTTAGTGATGGCACTTAGCCAGATAGCTCTTCCTGGGCCACCTGTTTCCAAATGACTGTGCTCCGTGGAATGAACCTGCCGTCATTATTACTGCATATGTGCTGAATGAATTCCGACTAAATGAACATGCACGCTTGAGGTTGCATATTCACTTCTCTGTTTCTGCCGGGGACATCTGAACTTGTCATAAGAGAGGAGTGGCCTACATTCTGGTGGGCCCTGACTTGCGTAAAAAAAAAAACAAAAACTGTCACCACATACCCAACCGACTGTGTCATGGATGCCAAGGCTTTGGCTGCACCCACTAATTTGACATCACGACATAAAATACAGACCCATCATTACAGAAACGCTGCAGCTGCAGCCAAGGAGGATGCATCGGCTTAGCGTCAGGACGCACTGTCGGTGGGAAAAGAGACACCGCTCCTCGGAACAGACAGAAGAAGTGTGAGTGAATGAATCTGGTGAAAGAAGGACGCAGGGAGCCTTGTCAAAATGCCACATGTCCAAGTCACAGCTGCTCAGTAGCTACTGTTTTATAGCCACAAAGAAAATGTGCCCTTTCAGCGACACACGGAGCCTGTCCCTCCAAGCATTATGTCCAGCGACCGCCAAGATTTCACTGTTTATTGGCATCTTGTCCTCAGGCCCGCCATTCACGTAGCACTCAAATGAGAGAGCCCTCGAAGGGCAGAGGGCCATTCCAGAGTCGCGCCGTCTTTCTTTCCCGAGATTTTGCCCAGGACCATTTCTTGTTCTCACAAACCTCTCATGGGGTGGAACCGCATCCAGCGGGAGGCTGCGGACACATGCGCCGGGCCCACACAAGCGAGACACACTTCAGGCAACACGTGCGAAGAGATTGCAGGGAGGCGAAGACGTTTGGTTCCTGTGCGGGACGGTCTCACGGCACACGCTGGAAGATACCATTGTTTCTGAGAGCCAGTAAAGCAGAATTGTTTCCAGTGCAGAGAACAACAAGCCAGCTGCATTTCAGTAACTCTGCTCTCGAGAGATTCATCCGAGCAATAAAAAAAAAAGAAAAAGCACGGTATTAAATTATAACAAGATGTTTTTCAGATATCCTGCTGCAATTAGCTCACACTGTGTTTTCTTTCATTCTTTTTCATGTCCCCTCCATTTCCTGCTGGTTTCTACTAATGATCAATAGGTAAGTACCAAGTTTTTCATTACATTTAGAGTCTATATCTATAAATTTACTTACTGGTTTTAAACCTGCCTGTTTGGAAGAGGAAGTTCTATTGTCCTGTGTTAATGCTTCAGAATTACTCCCCAGAGAGGGCTGGTCACTTTTTTTTCCATTTATATTGCACATCCAAATTGGACATTTCACTTTCCCATGGCATTTTTGTCACTGCTGCTCAGGACTCATGGTTCCCTACAGGGTTCGATGAGAGTTTTCTTTCCACAGCTACGTTACGATGAGCTGAGAAAGCACACACCCTCGCTTGAGCCAACGTCTGACAGCATTCCCGTTTCCATGGAGAACGCAGTTTAAAATAATACAATGGCGTCCTTTTTTTTCGGTTGTTTGCTAGCATGAGGAGTCAGCGTGGCGCTAACCGTCCAGCTGTGATTTGCTCAGCTCCATGCACCCTGGCTTATTGATGCTGTCTGCGCTGCTGTGCTGAGGAGTAAACACACACCTCTCTGTTGCAGGCCCGTTCACACACACACACACACACACACACACACTCTCACACACGCTGGGAGTGACAGCAGCAGGTCCCCACTCAAGCAAAATCCTAAACAGTGCGTGATTAAATGTTTGTATTTCGGTGCTGCGGTCACACAAAAGAGGCGGGTAACAGAACAGGTACTCTCCAGTTGAGTCCTGGCAGAGATGCGGCAGGATCACCACCGTCCCTCCCCAGCAACAGACTAAGCCGACAGTAATTAAACCCGCTTTCTGTGGTAGCCTCTATAAGACGAACCAGCTTTCACATCTCATGGAAAGCTTCTGTGTTTGGGGTCTATCGGGATGAGGAGGTGGAAGCCCCCAGGATCTGGCACGGCCTGATCCCCCCTCCATTGTTTCCAGTCAAACGGCTTCTGGGCTCCCTGCACATCCATCCTTCCTGCCAGCTGCTGGTTAGTGTTGGAGCAGCCAGGCTTCCAGTTTATGCTCCCTCCAAGCCACTCACACCAGGCAGAGATGTTTGAGGGATGGCAGAGCTTGTGATGCTGCTCCCACAGGTCACCCGCCTGTGACGCTGACCTCAGCCGGTCGGTCAGCTAAGGAGAGGTTTCCACTGCGGCCGTCCGGCACAAACTCTGCCCTCGTTGTCTCTTTCCAAACCACACCTTCCCCGTGTCTGACTTCTGGGTTTCCTTTTTCCCCTCTCGTTGTGCCCCCCCCCCCTTGCAGCCTGTCTATTCTGCTCATTGTGTTTCATGCGAGCGGAGAGCGATGCCAGTAAACTGGCGAAAGTCTGAGGTTCACACAGGCCGGTGTTTACACAGGAAGCTGTGCGCAGAAAACCCTCTGTGATTAAGCTGCACAGACACTTATATAACAGTCTGCATATTCTACTGTACTTTGAGCCAGGTTACAACGGCTTGGAACCAATGTGTGAGGTTTAATCTGACGGTGACATTATTCACACACACCTGCAGAGACCCCCCCCACACACGCACACACACAAACACAGGTATAT
>JAFBJW010000548.1:2170766-2240416 GCA_016785235.1 Pseudorhombus dupliciocellatus
ACACACACACACACACACACACACACACACACACACACACACACGCACATGCATTTGTGTTTGGTCACACAAGCATCAATCATTTCACTGTTTCCATAACCCTCGCAGCTCTCTCTGTGACCCGGGACTGGAGCGGCGTGCAGACCCGTGCCCTCTGACCTCTCGGTCTGTCACACACTGAATAACAAGCTAATGAACGAGCAGCTGCACAAAACACAGGACGTGCTCCTGTTGTTCTGAGCTGGTGTGTGTGGCACACATCACGCAGAAAGCTGTCAGTTGTCTTCGGTCCAACGACTCTGACTTCCATCAGGTCCGTCCCCCAGCACCTGGTGGTGTATTTGTACAAACGGGCGTTTTATCGAGCTCTTTATCTAAAACACGCCAGTGTCTTATTTACTCTCATTCGAAAAGGGTGTGGCAACATTATTTACCTGACGCACAGCGAGGTGATGGGTTAAACCACCGAGAGTCGAGCTGGGGATCGATTTAACAATATCAACTTGTTGCTTTCTACCACTGTGCAAATATCCATTTACTTAGTCTTTGATTACAAAGTACTACTTTACCTACTACATAGCCAGTAAGTAATGCTCACATTCATTTTTGAATTGTAGTACAAAGGAAATGCCCCTGGCCCAGTTTTAGTTTGAAAACACTGGTGTTATGTAATATTTTATGTCCCTGGATGTTTGGAAATGTGTAGACACTCAGTACCAGCTGCTGTAATCTCACCTGGTGTAGCTTTGAAAACACAGAACATGGAGAGCCCAGAGGCAGCGTGATGTACACTTTATTGTACGACTGATAGACATGAACGCAAGCTCGGCGAACTTGGTGTTGGTTTGGGAGGGAAAAGGGCCCGATGAAAGATTCATATCCACTGTTATTCTGTTCTTGTTGTTCTTGGCTCTGGAGCTGTGGAAAGATAAATGCACCCCTGCACCGCTCATCCTGTCTGGCCACAGAAGAAAACACACTTCAGTTTCACCTTTTCTGAATGCAGACATGTTCCCATCAGCCCCCAGGCTGGTGCTGACAGAGCAGACCGTGCGCAGGCTGCTCACATTACTCCTTCCCTTGTTCTGACTTCAAGGTTCTTCCTCAGCCTCCACCTTGTGGTCAACACTCCCCTAATTTCCAGTAAAGCCAGGAGCTCATTCTCTTTCTCAGACTCCCACCGAGTAGTTCCCGCCCCCCGCCTCCCCTCTCCGGAGCAGCCTGCGAGATGGGAGCGCAGGCTGAACAAAAGCAGGAGGTCAAAGGACGCACATTTCCATTTGTGAGTCTAACGGCACCAGGTGTACCTGCAGGGTACGGAAAACCCAGGGAGCTTTTTCGGGGTGGGGACCGGCCCAAGACACGCCCCTTCCTGCTCTTCAGAGGGTGGGCGTCGCCGCGCGAGTGTGCGCGAGCACTTCAAAGGTCTGGCGTTAGCGAAAGCAAGAGACGCAGGCCAAGCTCAGCGGGAGAGCCATTACAGCGCAATAGGAGTCAGCTGTGACCTCAAGCGGCGTTAAATGATGTGATACGAGAGGGTGTGCTGCAGCCTCCCGTAGCTGTTGCAGAGCGCAGCTGTAAAATGAACTCAGTGCTGATTTAAGGGCCACACCACTTTCTTGTGCATTTCTGCCTCATTAGATTGTGACAGTCGAGAGAGAGGTGGGGGTGATATACAGCCAAGGGCCCGGGCGCGATTCAAAATCCCACTGCTGTGCCTCGTGTTGATATAGAATGTGTGCTCTGCCAAGGAATTTGAAGAGTGGTTAGGAAAATAGGCTGTTACTTTTTTTTTTTACTCTGCTGAGGAGGTAATGTTTTCTCCGTGGCCTGTTTTAGTGTTGTTTTGTCGGCAGGCTTACGCAAAAGCCAGTAAACATATTTCCACGAAACTTTGCTGGAAGGATTGGAACAAATTAAATTTATGTTTGGGGATTTTTTTTTGGTTTATAGGACTGATATTTATGAGTGTGTGTAGTTTGGTGCTGGACCAAATGAAAATCTGTATCTAGTGAATTTAAATGTGTTTGTGAGTCCTAGGCTGTTTGCTGTGCATTTACTCTGTTGTTTCGAAAAACAAAAGACAGGGATTGTGAGCAGTTCATTTTATGAATGAACTTTAACAATGAGAGAAAAAGGGTCAAGTGGAGGGAGTGAGTAACCAGTGAGCTGCTCCGGTCTGTGTGCAGACCTAACAACGAGGTGTTCAGAGGTCAGGAGGTAAAAGGTGGCAGAATGCGGGGGCCACGACCTCTGCCGACCCCGCTGAGTGCGCACATAAAACACAGAAAAATGAAATAGGACCTCCGTTAGCTGGGAGTGGCTCTCATTCACACTTTCCTTTTCATTGCTCAGCGAGCACAGTGGTCTGAATGGTGGGGACGTTTGCAGAACACAGGCACGTAGAGGGAGGAGAGACGCTTTCAGATTTGAGATAAACGCAGATGTGTTTACAGTGAATTCCATATTTTTTTTCTGGTTTACTAATTGTAAATCAAGAGTTAATTACAGTAAACTGTGAGTAAGTGAGGAAACTCCCACTTTACTCTGTGAGAGGTTCAGGCTGCCTTATGATTGAGTGCATTGCATAAGAGCAAGAACTCGACTCCCTAACTGCTTTTTAATTATTTCATCTGTTTTTAATCACACTTCTATCCGCTCCATGAAGAAATGTATCATTGGAGTAAAAGTGATTTACACTGCGGGGGTGGATTTCAGAAGATGCAATGGCGTCAGAGAGAATGTGTGTGTGTGTGTGTGTGTGTGTGTGTGTGTGTGTGTGTGTAAGGGGGGTGGAACTAACTGAATGTAGATGGCAGCTCCTGGTCGAATAAATCGATTGATTGACTTAATATTTGTATCCAAAAAAACGAGGCTTCCTGAGGTCACTGTTCTCCTACAAACAAATGGTTCAGCCCTTATTTTTTTGAAGTCAGAAGTTCACACACGCAACTCTGAAGGAAGTAGGCGGAGGAAAGGCAGAGTTTGGTGCATGTCATCACATCACACATCATCAGTGGTTTGATGTTTATATAATAATATTCATGCGTCACTTCAAATATACGAGCATTTCATGTGCCAGCAATTTGGGTTTTTTTTTTTTTTTTTGCTTGAAATATTAAAAACACTTTTTCTCCGCTGTTGGCTCAGGGACAATGTGAATGTGCACAGCAGTGCGTAATGGTGCTCCTCACAAAATTGCCTGCTCATTACTGTGCCATAAAACACGCCGCATGCTCTCATGAACATTCCCCGTGCTGTAAAATCTTCACAAAGGAAATGTTTCTGAGGACGTCAGCCATGGTGACACATCCACCTCGTCTCCAACCGAAAATAACCGTCTCTCTCCCCTCGGAGGAAGAGATCCTCTCTCTGGCATCGGGCCTTCTCCGCGACACGGACCACTCTGGAGGTTTTTCGAAGTGGAAAGTATTTCAAGTCACCGCAGTCCGCTGTTAGACTTTGTAGTGGTAATACGAAGCAGCTGAGAAAACAGGCATCAGTTGCGCACCGCTCCTCCTCTGCGGCTCTGAGCGCCGGGTGATCTGCAGGAGGACGTCCCTGTCAGGAAGTGTCCCCTGGTTTTAGACATCCATTCTTTGTCCGTGGGATTTTTTTTTCTCGTTTAGTCAGTTTGTTGGTGCATCACCGCGTTAAGCTTCAGATTCCTCCTGTTCGCCATCAGCAGCGCTGTGTTGGCTGTGAGGTGGTGCATCTCTCCCACTTGGAACTTTTGATGGGATTTCCCCGCTCCTTCTTTATATCCGCCCTCCCTGTGCGTCCTGGCACGCGAGCAGACAGACACATCCAACATCTGAGCGCGGAGCGACGTCTCCTCCAGCGCACGGCTATGATTTCATTTCGCCGCCAGACGAGATTTCGTGTGTGGGCTTGAGGCGCTGACCTCACGTCAGGAAGTACGAGCAAGCTCTGGAGCGCCGCAATTAAGCCAGAACAATGACACACACCTGCACTGCTTCAGCACGCCATGGTGACGTCACAGGAATGTTAAGAAAACCACTGGAGGATTAAACGGGTGGTTTGAAACTGTGACCGTTTAACAGCCTATAAATAGCATCGTGAGTCAGCTTTTCATTTCTCAGTCAGATGCGCCACTCGCCGCGTTACCTGCACGCGGCCGAGAGCAGCATCAGGACACAACAGCAGCTCATTTAACCCCCTCCCCCCCCGTGGGCCTCCTGGTTTCCCAGCATCACATTCCAAGCAGAGGTCACAGGCCCCACCTGCAATCCCACATCAAAGCTCAAGGTGAGCGAGAGCCCATTGAAATAGGTGTGGTGGCATAAACACCCAGTTTGGAGGAAGAGAGGAGAAGTGTTCGGGTTCCTTGCAGCAAAATGTGTCGTTTACCTCGTTTGTGCCTAGTTCAGCGAGTCTGTTCACGTCACGTTCGCGTCACGTTCATGTTAGCGCGATCACCCAGAGCCGCGTGAAACCGTGTTTACTGTATTAGGCCCGGGAGCGAATGCAGTTTCCGTCCATTCCCATTACAGACAAAGCCAGATGTTGGCGGGTGTTAGTGGGTTTTTTTGACCAATGGAAAAGAGGCTGTAGTTATGATTGGCCTTCGCATGTGAAGTGCATTTGTGCATTCATGCATATTCTGAATTTTTCCTGATCTCCAAGAGAAAAATTAGAAATTCCTTTGTGGTTTGGAGAGAAAATGATTTTTGCTGGAGCAGGCCCTGCCTCCTCTCTCTCACACGCTGAGACACGGACAGTGAAGCAGACAGGAGGAAACAAGAGGATACGTCCTGAACACTGGCAGAAAAAAAATGTGAAAATTGGCTTTTTCATGACAAACTAATGTTGTAAAACTTTAATGAGAAAATTTCCTCTCCGTAAATTAACTGTGAAACAAATCTGCAGAGGTCATTTTGGATTTTAACTCCTAAATTTCCCATAATGCATATTGATGACATTTACAAATCACATTTTTCTCTGACACAACATATTTGTCGTCTTTGCGCCGGGCTGCACGCTCACATTCTCACTGAGCACGACCGATCTCGAGCCCCACCTGCTGCAGTGGGTCAGCAGCAGCAGCGAGGCTGCGGACTCAGAGCGGATTACTGGGGGAGACGGGTATTATTCTGTGCCCACTGACACTGGGACTCATTGTGTTTCACTAATCAGACCTCAGAGGCACTTTCTCCAGCGGCGGAGCAGCAGCAGTGTCGGCGTCGTCGTTGTTTTCTGGGACGCGCTCTCCTCACTGACAGAACCCAGGTGGATGCTTCTCTCTGACATTCCATTCATATGTGTTTGCATGTGGTTTATATTGACTTGGGTGAGTGGCATTTATTTTGTCGTTTGTTATAGAAATGCATTTGTGTCTTATTATGGTTTAGATCAGTTTGTGAACGATGCCGTATTTGTTGAGCGACTCGTCTTTTGTAACGTGCATAGGCCTCATCCCAGTGACACGCCGGCACTTGAATTGCTAAATATTTGACTAAAGGAAACAAACGTCCCATGCCGTGCGCATCCTCTGGCATTCCTCCATGATCCCCCGCCATTGTAGGTTAAGCGGCCAGTGTTGTTTCAGTGGTCTGGATTAACACTCAGACTCTCCTGTAGCAGACCATAAACAGATTAGTTTAGCCCAAGTCAGGGCCTGGCTGCACCATCTGTACCCGGCTCTGGGTGGGGAAGGGCACACGGGGGGGGAGGAGTGTGAGCAGATGTTCCAGTGGAGCTGTGGGTCAGTGTGACAGTGCAGCGGAGGGACTTGAACGCAAAGACGCAGGGGCAAGGGAGAGAGACGCCGGCCGATTTCATGTCTCGCTGATCCCTCAGAGCTCAGACCGCGCCGCTCTGTCATGGCTCTAGGATGCTGTCTCATATCCACATCCCGAGGTACTGTATAATTTACGGAGGCTTTAATTGAGCTGCATGTGCCTCCCCCCTCTCTGCTCTTCATGCACTGCTGCTACACTTCACGAACATGCCCACACTCTGTTTGAGCGTTGTCACAAGACGTAAGACGGTGAGATGAAAGCGTCCGGCTTCTCCTCCGCCGGTTTCAAAGGACTGTGTTTGAATGTTTTGCTTGGTGGGTTTAACCTGTGTTGTGGAGTGTGAAGCGAATCCAACTGTGGCTGAGGCCCGCAGGCAATGGAACAAAGCTGTCGATGCACTTCAACAGGAAACTTTTTTGCCTCAAGAAAAACACAGATCCGAGCCAAAGCTTTGATTTGTGTACCTGACAATAACTGGTTGATTCTGCGAGGTTTTAATCTTACCTGTCTCTCCCTGTTACATGAAGTCCAGAACGAAACCTTCCATGTCTTAGTGCGACCTAATGACTGACGTCTGTGGCGAAGCTTTCCCAGACCATGAGCAAATTGTAGGTGTGTGAGAGTGTGAGTGTGGGTGTCAGGGGGTTTGGCTTGGCTCCTGTCTGGGCCAATATCGAGTAAATTACAAGGCAGAGACTGGAGGTCTGAAGAAGCAAGCTTTCATCCACCTCCTCCTCCTCCTGGCCTGCAGGGCTGCTGGCAGGGCTGAGCGCAGTGAGGTTATTGGGGGATGATCCTGCTCCAGATGAAGAGGAGGAGGAGGAGGAGGAGGAGAGATTGATAGGCTGTCGGGGGATGTAGATAATAGATTTCTCACCAGTTCTCGGGATAATTCATTGCAAAAATAAGAGAGGAAGAAGGTGAAAAGACACTTTCCCCCAAAAGAAAAGTGCCAGACCGCCAGATTGTTTTTCCGAAACATCTTGTTTTCCTTCCCACCTGAGGCCATGTGCTTCATTTGTCTCGGAGATGACTGACAGCCAGTGTGTTTTCTTTGGCTTCATTTGGGGCGAACAGCTGACCGCTGCTCCTCCATTAAAGGGTTCCCCCACATGGACCTCTGAGCCCCTGAAAAAACATCTTTAAAGGCTCTTTTTTTGCATGGATGCTTTCTTGCACAAGCGCAGACTAACGGCACTAAAAGTCCGAGATTTCACCGAGCAAGGTGAAAGGAAGGACTGATGTGGGGGTTTTTTGGCCTGAGGAGGGTTAAAACAGGCAAAAGAAAAGGAGGAGGAGTGGAGCCGGGCACGGAGAGCAGAGCACAGACTGTGCTGGAGGCCTTGAGGGTGTCACAGCAGGGCCAGCAGTTCATATCTCAGCAGGGAGGCAGGGAGGGGCGAGGCTGACAAACACTGTCCCGGGGAGCATATCACCACTCACTCACTAAGTTTCCACTACAGTACACAACAGAGTTTGTCATACTCTCTAGATATGAAGTACTGCAGGGGCTGATGGGATGCACACATTGATTAATGCTGTCCTTTTTTTTAAATTATTGTTTTTGCATGGTAAAACACAAGCTGACTGAGGGAGACAAAGGCAAATTAGAGAAACAAGCCCATGAGGCCCCTTATGAAACCTCTGAATTTGACTTGGATCCACACCAAAGAAAAAATGATGACGCCCCACTCCTCCACAAAATGTCATTGAAATATGTTGAGTAGTTTTTGCATCATATTTTCACAAACATAACGTCCTTGGTGGAGATAAAACAAAAACAAATACCAGATGCCACCAGGATCCAAACTGTGCTGTTTCGAGAGTTGCATTAGAAAGAGCGATACCACTCTTCTATGCATTAATGATGAAGCTGGCTGCCTCTGCCTGAGGCTGAAAAATGCATGATGCACCTCTGCAGCTCCCTGACAAGAAAAGCAGGGCTACTCCCCAAATGTTAATGCGCCCCTTGGTGGGTTCACGCCAAAAGTCTACGGCAGAGGAGGACACACTGGACGGAGCTTGTTCTCAGGTCAGTGGGGTTCAGATCACTCTGCGGTGTTTTATGGGAAACGTCAAATTGACCAAATGGCGTCAGAGAAAGGAATCGCTGTGCAGCACATGCTGCGGCCCGAGCTTCTTTCGCTGACCTTTTGGTATGAACAGATGAGCTGCGTCTTTTCTGAGTGAGAGCGAACCAAGGTGGCCCCTGGCCGGACTACAAAGCCAGACTTTGGAGCGCGCTCAGCCAAATGTGCCTCTCAGCAAACATCTGGGGCGCGGTTCAGGTCGAGCGATCGTCAGAAAAGCTGCCAGGTCATTCACAATCGCACTAAAGTCCGCCAGGTAGAAGACTGGCAGACGTGTCTGTCGGCGAAAATGTTGGCTCAACAGTTTCTGAGAGCATTCCTCAGACTCTCCTACACACGTGTGAAAAAGTATTTTCTGTAGTTCAATATCTGAGTATCTGAAGTTTCTGAATTACACCACTTTTAGTTCATGGATACGAAGAGAGAAAGTTCACTTTGTGTGAGAGAAAACAAGCGGGAGATTTTGAGCTCCACAGAAACTGGGTCTGGATTTTTTCTGCCCTGACTTTCACTCCCTTGCAGTGAATCCTCTGAAGATCTCCTGCTGGTATGTGTGTGTGTGTGTCACAGGCTCATCTGACTTTCACTGGAGTTTTCACATGGGGGCTGGCAGGACTCCGCAGCCTCTCCTTCTGACCTTCGCATCCCTCCAGGGAACGTCCAGAGATTACCTGTTGCTCTCTCATTCATTATTACTATATGCATCTATTACCTTTTTATTTCAAATCGCCAACGCCCCAATAAACAAGCTGCACCGTAAACACTAAACACCTCACTTTAAACTCAAACCTTTCCTCCTCTTCCAGCCTTTGTGTGGATCACGTGTAACCCGAGAGCCGAGCGTCTCTCCCTGTGCGTAACCCGAGGAGGTGTTCGGGGGGGGGGGCAGTGACATGAGTGCAGGCACTGGTCAACGTCTCGAGGAGGAAAGTCTCCGTTGCAGTGATACCTTTTGTTTGGCTGCGGGTTGTAGGGTTGCATCAGTAAACTGCTGAGCTGGATTCTTCTGTTTCTCAGGGCTCAGGATTTCATATGAGGTTGAGCTTTATGTGCTTCTTTCAACCCAGATCAGTTTGGAACGTTCCGCCGCTCACATGGCACCACACTGTCGCCGCCATGGAAAGCCCATTAGTTCCTTTTTTTTTGAGAGTCTGCACACTTCACCTTAATGATGTTAGCCGGTGTACGACCACAAAAATGCCAGAGTGGAAGATTTTCTTACCAGTGCCCGTGGAGCTCAGCGGGCTGCCCCATGCGTCGAAGGCCTGTTGCTTTTGCATTGTAAATCAGTGCGAACATTATTTGCTGTGGATGTGCCATTTTTTAATTATCAAGCACTTTTATGGTCGCGGTGCTCTGGTGAGCTGGATTTGCCACGGGGGAATTCCGTGATATTGGCAGTGGCCTTGAAGTCGACGCCCTGTACGTGTTTGCTGTTATTTATTTGTATACCTTGTCTGTCTGGCAGCGGTGTCCAACCTGGATGTGGAGAGTAAGCTGACGACACATTACCAAGCCCCGTGGCACCAGCAGAGGAACATTTTCCACCACTCCACGCGGCCAGTATGTGTAGAAGAGCTCCACAGGCAAGCCAACCTCAGCCTGTGGGCCCTGCACCGAGGTGAGCCCCCCAGCACCCCCCCACCGACCTCTGACCTTTACTCTCTGTCATTCAATCAAGGGCGCCTCTCACTGTGTCTTACTTTGTCTCTTCCATCATCAAAAACAAACAAAACACACGCTCCTCAACACAAACACACCCCACAGGAGTCACACAGAGTGTGCTCCCATTTTGGTGTTGCTCTGCCCTCTAGTGGATGTAGCTTGTAAATGCAGCGTGGGTGGAAGGTGAGTGGCAGAAGTCTGGCCTGAACAGAAACACTGTTCACTACACATTTACTTCTCTGCCTACGTTGTCTGACACCTAAATAAAAGCTTGACAGGCACCAGATGAAAAGTTCAATATAAATACTCAGCATGTTCTTTGAAGCCAGATTATGGAACCAGTTCCAACCAGAGAACTTTGGAAACGTTGCCCACGTCAAGTTGTCAGAGTTTCACGTGATCCTCTCATCGCAGATTACGAGAGCAGACGATCGGGCAGCAGGGAGCGGAGGGTCACCATCTCCATCTCGGCCGTTCCCCCGATGCCCGTGTACCCTTCCCCTCACATCATCGAGAAACGAGAGAAAAGGGGCAAGGATTTAACCACGGTGAGATGATGCACAAGACATTTAGCACAGTTTCATTTTCAAGACGGAAGCCAGATATTTATGTTAATTAGATCTCAACACTTTCCATTGGTTCTACTCTAATTCTAAAGCATGAAGTGCCTTCAGTGTTTTTTAAAGGCTCCTTTTATGAATGGCATAGTTACCATTTTAGGTAAAGAGGTAAAGAGGACTTGTTTCATGTTGTGTGAGCAGGGCACAGGCTTATATTTACTGTTCATCAAACATGAAGTTGCTGTCGTCAGAACATTGTCAGAGTCCACGTGTTCCTCACAGGTTTTGTTGTTGTTTTTTTGTCAAAGTATATGTTCATGTCATAAACCTCCATGTTAATTTCTGTCATGTGTCCTTATATTTCTTTTGCCCTGTAATTCAGTTTGAATCCACCCGCTCCTCCTCCCCCACTGAATGTTGTCACTTCTCTCCCTGGAGCAGAAAGGTATTGGTCCCTCCCTCCCTCCATCGTGGCTCCTTCTAACGCTGTATTTCACACCTCCTTGACCTGTTCTTGCTGTTTGCCTCATCTACATAACGACTCTCATCCTAAATGCACGCCCACTCAGTTTCTACTCAGTCTGTAAGATGGGGGCACAGGTTTGCTGTGGGACTGAATTTAACGGAAGTACGCGCACGTCACACGTTCGCATGCTCAGACGGTTGTTGTCGAGGTTCGTGTGATGGCAGTATGTGCGGAATGTGTGCGAGGGCCACAGTCGCAGGCCGGGCGGCCCGGGTTTCTCTAATGATAGGGTTGACTTCTCGAGGCTTGTGCCTGTGATTACCCAGGATTCCTCTGTGCTGCGGTTTCTGCTATGCACACATGCCTGAAAAGAGCTGACCGCCTCCTGTTTCTTGCTCCGCGCTCACCAAACGTATCATGTTTGATGCACGCTGTGAGAGAGACGTACACACCAAACACTGCCCCTCCTTTTTTTTATCCCTTTGTCATGCCGTCTGTGTCCACCCTTCCTCTCTGTCCGACGTTGTCTCTTTCTTTCTTTCACTCCATCGTCTCGTTCATCCTTCCCCCTCTCAAACACTCTAAAACCGCCTTTCTGTCCTCGAAACAAATCAGCTGTAAACGCTCTGCCCTTTGATTTCCCCTTTTTCTATTAGTTGGGAGAAGTTTCCAAGGAAACTGGTTTCTTTTGTGGCCAGGGTTTTTTTTTTTTGTCGGGGTCTCATTGGTCTGCTGGGAACAGAGAGCACAAAGGCTCAAGAGCTGGTTTTAAATGGGGGTGGGAGGTTGTCGCGTTGTGGAGGTGGGAACCAGTTGAGCCTGAGAATCATTCCCAGTTTCACATGTGCCTCTCTGTAGGAATCTCAAGGTAAGACTCTAATAGACTTGATTCATTTAGCACGGGTGTAGAAGTTAGAGGGGATCTCCTGTATTTGAGCTAGAGGCCTGAGGAGGCCCATGGAAAAAGGCTGTGGAGTCATCGGGGGGGGGGGACTGGGCAGTGATTGATGCTGACGCTCAGAGGAATGCTGCTGTGAAGTAATTCCACTCAAATATTTCCGGGCAACGCGCACATGTGCCAAAATTTGACGAGGTGCGAGCTCAGAGTTTCCAGCTCGTCGTGACTGGAAATGACTGTTTGTCACATTTCTGGATTTTGTTGTTGAGTCAGACATCTCTTTGACACAAAGCAGAGTGAACGTTAAACACGTGTTGTACACCTTGTTCCAAACCTGTTATGAGTCTCATGTGTTGGTGGGCTTGGATCCAGGCCGGGGTAACAGCAGTTTCTGATTTTAACCTGTTTCGATTTCTGAATGTTTCTCCTCTTGCATGAAATCTGATTCTTGTACTTTTTGTTGTCTCTCTCTTTAATGCATGCTTTTTTTAAAATTCTCACTACTTCTGCTCTTCAACGTGAAACTCAGCTGATGGAAGGGCATGTTCATTGATTAACCTCTGCTCAGACAGTAAGCAGCCTTTGCTGCAGATTAACGTCAAACCAATCCTTACACCGAGCCTCCAGCTCTTCCCAGACAAACACTTTCAGCAGCACCAGTCAAATCCCCGACTTTAATCACTGCTCTCTGCACATTTCCCTCCCTGAAGCTGAGTTTCATCTTTATTTGGTGTTTAACCCCTGCTGTCATGTAATGCCACCTAACCTTCACACCCTAACCATGCAAATATCCATCTGTTGCAGGCTGCGCCCTCTGACCCCGACACTGACGGGGTGGCTCTAGGTCACCGGTCTAAGTTTCCCATCCCTAACATCCCGTCCACCCTGGACAAGCAGACTAACTGGTCTGAAGCCCTGCCGCTGCCCACCCCAGAGGAGCGAATGAAATGCAATTCCCAAGTCATCACCTCATGTGTCATCCCCATTAACGTGACCGGTAAATTTAAAGCACTTTATCTTTTGTGTCTGGCGTAGAGTCATCTCTCTGACAGCCCCCCCCCCCCCCCCCAAAATCCCACAAAAATTAGAGAGTAGATTATCTTAATGGAATAATTTGGGGTAAAATAACCCAGATGAGACAATTCAAAGCAATCCCATGTGTCGAGGAAATTACAGCAGTGAGTCAGCATAAAAACTTAATTATATAAGTATTTTATTGTTTATTTAATCCATTAAACTTTTTAAGTTTAATTTATAATTCACATTATTATCTGACATTACAACAAACAGTATGTAGCATGTTCATAATTTATTATTTGAAGTGCCGGTGGGTTCATGCAGCCGAGCTTCTGTTAACAGTGATGTGAAATGTGAAGCCACAGCCACCACATTTAGTGCAGTGATTATTATGCAGTGTTTATTTCCCCTGCATTACAAATCACGTATTAAGTGCTAATGAAAAGATGTTTGAAGGAATTTGTACGCTCTTAATTTGTCAAATGTCCACATCGAGGTCGCTGGTTTCTCTGCAGAGATTCACTGTCAATGTGCAAGTCATGTCTCGAGCCCCGCTCACTGTCTTTCTCGTGCTTTGACCCTTTGTGCCTGTGCAAAGAGCAAGCAGCTGCGACATGAATGCCAATGAGCTGCGTCCAACAAGTTGAAAAGATGTGCCCCGTGTTACCTCTTAGCGTTCGCTTTGACTCAGAGAAGAGTTATACTCGGAAACACACTGAGCCAGAGACAGTTAAGGATAAAAAAAAAAATGCACATTGTAAGCGAAGTCCTGCAATTGCTATGGTGCTGAAAAGCCTGACCTGCCATCACATGACAGTCATTACGTGTGGTGAGGGAGAGGCTGGGGGAACGAGGAGGAAATGCAGCACAAACAAGCAACAGGACTTTCTCCTTGCTCGGTTAACACATCCACATGTTGATATGTTTTCATACATTTGTTTTTATTTCTTTAGTTTACGAATCTGACAGTTGAGGCTTTGCACGAAGAAGACGCAGTGTTCCTCTGTCTTCCTCCAGGCACCAAGTTTGTCTCTTGTCTCATTTAGAGCTCCATCAGGTCCCTGACCTCCGCTCCTCGCCGCCACTGTCAGAGCGTTCGATTCGGTTCTTTTTTGCTTCTTGGACACAGCGTGAGAGTTAAAGAAGGACTTGCTGCAATTGCCGCGAAACAAAGATTCCTCTGATGTGGTGTCTCTGTTGCAGGGGTTGGCTTTGACAGAGATGCTAGTGTGCGCTGCTCGCTGGTTCACTCCCAGTCTTTGCTTCAGAGACGGAGGAAGCTGCGGAGACGGAGGACTGTCGCTGGCGTCCCCAGACAGGTGCAGCAAGATTTAGGTAAGTTGCTTCATCCGACTCGGCTTCACAAACACACCCGACATGTGAAGATTTAGTTGTAAAGAATGTGACTGTGTAACCTATGTCAGACATAATGTACGTATCAGGGTTGAGGGTCCAAATCCCATGTTGTAGCATAATTTCATTACAAAGCCAAGTCGTATTTCCAAAAAGTATTTCTGTAATTAGGTGTAATCTAAGCTACATTCATGTATTTTTAAGGACATCTGAAAGAGCAGCTATATATGATGTCAACATAAATATGAAAGGCATCATCCAGTGACTGGAGGAATATTTTTAGTCTGTTTAAAGGTATTTTGGGGCATTTCATGTTTTTATTAGACACTTGAAAGTCGTAAGATGTTTCGATCTGAGCCTTAATCTGTGTCCAGAGTTTTCTCATGTTCCTCCTCCTCCTCTGTGTCTCCCAGACTCTGATGACTCTCCGAGCTCTAGAGAGCGGACAGTGATCGTTCATGTCAGTCCAGACATCACTCCCTCGAATGAGGAGCTGGCCAGCCATTTCAGCACCAGAGACTCAGGTTGCCAGACCGAAGACTTTCTGATCTCAGGAGCCCCGTCGCGCAGAAGGATCAGGGCCCAGAGAGTCCAGGGGGTCTCCCTCTCCCTCTCTTACTCTGCAGGCAACATCTCCTCCTTGCCGGACAGAGCTGACGCCATGTTCACTGCCTCCGTGGGCGCACACCTGCGCACCAGGAGCCTGCCTCGAGATACGAGCAGGATGATGGATAATGGGCAGAATGACAGCTATGATGAGGAGGAGCTTTCCCCCTTTGACCCAGAGAATTTCCTCCCCGTACCCGGGAAGTTGCTTCTTAAGGATGAAGGGGAGAGCACGGACGACCAGGCCATTTCCGAGCGCCAGTTGGGCATCAAGTACAAGCAGCTGTCTGAGAGTCCCGAGCGCAGCTGGATGGAGAGGACCAGGTCCCAGCTGCCCAGGAAGGCCGACATGGGCAGCTGCGAGATCTCCTCGAGTTCGGACACCTTCAGCAGCCCCGTGCACTCCGTCTCCGTCGCAGGGGTGCTGGCAGGCCAGATGGACCACAAGGAGGACCACCAGTCCTCCAGCGGGAACTGGAGCGGGAGCAGCTCCACCTGCCCCTCGCAAACCTCAGAGACCATCCCGCCTGCGGCCTCTCCACCTCTGACGGGCTCCTCGCACTGCGACTCCGAGCTCTCCCTAAACGCCGCCGCGCACAACAGCGACGACCCGGCCGGCTTCTTGCTGGACCACTACCACGGCGTCAGGACCCAGCGGGCGGGCTCCTTCTCCTCCACGGCGATGGACATATTAGAGGAAGCAGGGGTCAGCACTCCCATCGAGCAGGAGTGGAGCTACCCCCACCCCGATCCCCCGCGCTTGCAGGACTTCAGCCCAGAGCCCCGCAGAGAAGCAGAGAGCAGCCTGGGGTGCCCGAGCTACACCAGCATGGCCACCTGCGAGAGCAGCTTCTCCGACAAGCCGCCGTCAGAGAAGGCAGACACCGTGTCACACTACTCCGTGGACACCGAAGGCTACTACACCTCCATGCACTTTGACTGTGGTTTGAAAGGTAGCAGAAGCTTTACGTATAACTATGCAGCCTCCGGCTCCGACTGTGGCCTGTCTGACCTGAGCGGTCACATGTCAATGGCGCGACGCTGCCTCTCTTTAAGAAAGCCAAAGGTGAAGCCGTCGCCGCCGAAGAGGAGTTCGTCCTTAAGGAAAATATGCAGCGACGGGAACATCGGTGACAACAGGGAACCAAAGATTACATGTGGGCAGCAGCGTCCACTGTCCTCCAAGGAGAGGAGACTGCAGCTAGCTTTGTGTGGCTCTCCGGGTCTTATAGACAACTCTTCCCTGTCCAGAGAGCCCTTTGTGGTCTGGGGGGCGGAGGGCTCGGCCGAGCTGCCCGAGCTCGGTGCGTTGAGCTCAGCGGATACACATTCGTTTAAAGACGAGGGGGTGGTGCAGTCGGACTATGCAGATCTGTGGCTGCTGAACGATTTGAAGTCCAGCGATCCGTACCGATCTTTGTCCAACTCAAGCACAGCCACGGGGACAACTGTCATCGAGTGCATCAAGTCGCAGGAGAGCTCCGAGTCGCAGACGTCCCAGTCCGGCTCCAGAGCCACCACTCCCTCACTGCCGTCAGTCGAGGGCGAGTTCAAGCTGTCCTCTCCAGAGAAGCTGGCAGGCCTGGCCAGCCCATCCAGCGGCTACTCTAGCCAGTCGGAGACGCCCACCTCCTCATTCCCTTCCGCCTTCTTTCCCGGGCCCCTGTCACCATCCAGCGGGAAGAGGAAGCCCAAAGTCCCTGAGAGGAAGTCGTCCCTTTCATCTTTGTCCCTGCAGTCGCTGTCCTGCAGGGACGGAGGCACCTCGAAGAGAGACCTGGAGCTACCCATAATCCCCCCCTCCCACCTCGACCTAAGTGCCCTTGAGGGTGTCAACAAGGCCTCGGCTTTCAGGACCCAGATCCAGATTCTTCAGCAAAGCAAACAGAAAGCTGCGGCATCGGCCAAAGCTGCCCCCGGTAACGCCGAGACGTTCAACCCCCGCCCCCTGTCCATCACGCCCACCGTGCTGCACTCGGTGCAGCTCCGCTCCGTCAGTAAGGACACAGAGGACGGTCACGAGGACAGAACCACTTTCAAACTGAAATGTCCCACGGTGAACTTGAAAAGCACACTTTCCAATAGCAAATCATTAGAGCTCAAGAGCCCACCGCTGTGCAGCTCAAGCCAGCATTTCGCATCCTCGCAGGAGTTGTCTAGATCAGCGTTTAGCTCCAGTGAAGAGCTTCCATGTGGAGATTCAGCGTGTCAGAGCGAGCTGAGGGCCGAGCAGGACGCGGCGTCTCCTCCTGAGAGCGGGACAGTATGCGCAGTGCAGTCAGAGCCGCCAGCGGACGTCTGCGAGACGGCCCCGAGACAGGAAGCAGAGGCGTGCGGACAGGTGGTGGAAACACCTCCCTGCTCTGTGGACTGCAGCTCACAGTCGGAGCCCGCACAGCAGCGCAGGAGTGAGCCCTCTGAAGAGGAGCTGCGTTCGAGTCCCTCCGTTCCGCACAGCACATCCGACAGTCCTGAAGAAGTGCCTGCTACTGACGCTCAATCAGAGTCGCCTCAAGACAGTCCAATCAGAGATGAAGATTACAAAGAGGAGGATTGTGACTCGTCAGGGGTTTCAGCAGAAAGTGTCTCCCAGGACGGGAAGGACAAGTCCACACTGGAGACAGAGGATTACTTCACTAAAGGTATTTTATTGGGCTCATGCACAAGTATTAGTTGTGTTGACATCATCACCATCAAGTACAAGAGCAACAGGAGAACCAGTCAAGAGTTTAATTGAATTGCTGGGCTTTACCCAGACAGCACCACTTAAGGCAAATCCCAAACAAAATAAAAAACAATATAGGTCAAGTACATAGAACTGTACTGAATAATAAAATACAATGTTTGTATGATGGAAAAATATGATGTGCTAAAATAAAAAGTGTTTTAAGAAAAAATAATCAATAATATGATGTTCTATATGTGCAGTGTGTTGACATGTTGACTGACGTGCGTTACAGACTCCACACCCAGTGACACTGTAGCGTCGGCGCTGAGTGACGAGCCGCCGCCTGAAGACGACAGTGTGTTTCTGTCACCCACCAAAACTCGCACCACCGAGGATCTGTTTGCGATGATACACAGGTGAAGGTTTCCGCAGCACCTGCTCTGGGTTTGGGTTTTGTGTGCATCCACATGGATTCTCATTTGAGATTCTTTCATCCTCAGGTCCAAAAGGAAAGTGCTGGGTCGGAAGGACTCTGCTGAGTTAGGCGCAAGGAACCGTCTCAATGCTGCATTGGCCACCACGCCGCCCAGCAGCACCGCCAGCTCCCCAGTCTCCCTGGTGTCCACCCCCACCAGCGTGCCCCCACCGGGCCCACAGAGAGTCCCCGTGCCCATCTACAGGAACGTAAAGAAGTCCAGCACCTCCAACGAGGAGTTCAAACTGCTGCTGCTCAAAAAGGGCAGCCGCTCAGACTCCAGTTACCGCATGTCAGCGACAGAGATCCTCAAGAGCCCCATCGCTCCCAAATCCCCAGGGGATTCTCTGACGGAGTCGCCCGGGCTGCCGGAGGAGCTCGCCTCCCCCCTGCAACAGCAGCAGAATAGTTCAGGATCGGATCAGCTCTGCAGCCCCTACCCCAAAGCCTACGCTGAGGGCTTCTCTCCCAAACCCTACCCCACGTCGGCTGCGTCCAGGCAGGGCCGCTCCAGAATCCCCCCGCCTGCCAACAGCAGCCGCTACAGCATGCGCAGCAGACTGTTCTCCGCACCCATGCAGGCCATCTCTGAGGGCGAGACGGAGAACTCAGACGGGAGTCCTCACGATGACCGCTCGTCACAGGGCTCCACATAGAAAACAGAGTGGGGATGTCAAAGGTATGGAAATTATTTTTTTAGTTTAAAGATCAAACTATGGACCATAGTGAGTTATAATATATACTAGATATGGTGAGAGGCAGAATCATTGATGAGGATAATTTGGATACACAGAAGACTAAGGGGAAATCTATGCTGTTAAAAAAAAATCCTAATTGAGCTAGACCTGGATGAGGTTTAGAGCTGTTTCCTATTTGTGTTTTTTTTTGTGTGTGTGGCTATTTTAAACCTGTGTTTATCTGTGTTCAAAAATATTTTATATATATAATGAATCTAAAATTGGAATGAAATGTTAGTATAAGAACTGGGCTATTTAGCAGCTGCATTTTGTAGAAAAATCTGATTTAATGAAAATTAATTACAAACGTTAATTCAGTTCCTCAGAACACACAAGCTGGTGAGTGTATGGCACATTGCCCAAAGCCATATGTGACACCCAGCCGACTCCCAACGAAACCAGTGTGATCTGTTTTATCTTCTGCCAAAAAAAACGTTCATTTTTTTAAATATATTGAAACACTCTATGTATTCTATGAATACCTATGCAATTAGACACACAATTTGTACATTACACCAGTTTCACCAAAACTCTTTTGATACCCACAACTGAACATCAGGGCAAACACAAACACAAGCACAATCTCTCTGCTCAAAGTCCAGGGGGACGTTTGATGTAACGTGTTCATATACTGCCCTCAGTCCTTTTTAAGAGCACATATTCATCTAATCAATGAAATAGTCATTTTAAAGTTCTAATGCAATAACATCAGGGGTGAGAGCTGAGACAAGAACTGTCAGAGACAAGCACTAAAGTTGACAATCTCTGGAGAAAAGGAGGAGAGCAGGTGAATAAAAGTTATCAAAAAGTTTGCAGGAGGTGAAACAGGAGAAGCTTTAGGAGAAAGAAAATAAAAGAATAGAGCTTGACAAATGTTCTAAAGGTCATTCATGGTTTACTGACTGAACTGTTGAAAGAGGCGAGTGGAAAGTGTTCAGGAGGATGAGAAGTACAGAGACAGACGGTCAAGCTGTTTTCAGACATGAACTCGAGACACGTTCACAGCAAACTCAGAACGTCCTTGGATAATCCAAAGTTCAGTCCATGTCTGAAAGCAGCTTTTTGACAAAGGCAGCGTTGGGCCTCAGCAAGTCGAGTGTTTCAGTTTCGATGGTGGACGTAGGGTCACGTTTGGCGCCAGGTTATCGTCTGTGGTGAAAGTTCTAGATCTGGAGATGTGGCATCTGCTGCCATTTTGTACCAGATGTTTGTCTGTTTAACTCCCTGTCAAAGCAACTGTCACTTTCTACGTGAACCAATCTCAATGTATTTATTTTTATACCCGCCACAGAAAATCTCCCCGAATTGGTTTAAACCCCGAAATAACCTAATAACTTTTATGAGAGTATGCAAATGAATTGCTGTAATTTTTAAACCTATTTTATTCAAAGGCTTATTTTGATAATAAGAGGCACAGTAAAGAATTTATTTGAGACACTGTCTTGCAGAGACAAATGGGAGAAGAACTCCCAACTAAATGTCATTAAAAGGTGACGCACACACACACACAGCCATAAGCTAGAAGAGAGGTTATAGCTGTAACCCTGGTACTCTGAAGTAGCTCTTCTGTCCCACAACACTTTCTTAAGTAAACAAATAGTGTTTATTGCAGTGATCGACACTTATGCAACACTGACGGAGTCCATGTAGCCATACGAGCATGCAGAAGACTGTTCTTCTTCACTACTGCTGCACTGTAAGTGTCTTCGTTCTGGCCTTAATAACAGCGCTCCTCTCTGAAGCAGTGACACACGTCTAACAGGGTACACGGTGGGTTACGTCTGGTAACCTTCATTCCAACATTTGATTTTTCTTTGCACTGATAAAGTGATGTTTCATTGGTCTCTCGCTGTACCTGGACATATTTATAGACTTTTACACGGAGCTGTTTGACTCTTCTCTGAAATATATATCCTCACTCTGAGGTCACTGTAGGAGTGGCGTAGGTGCTTCTGCCAAAGGCTGCGACACGTACGTGTGATTGGCATCGAACCGTTTCCTTCCCGTCTTGTTTACGTGACTCCAGCGTTCTTGAAAACACAAACCGACACTAAAGGAGCATTAGTGTAACTTGAGGTACTAGATGCATTTCACGTCAGATCAACCTCTATAGTATATTGTTGTTGTTTTGTACAAAAATGTTGTAAATACAATAAGTTTTGAAAGTGTCACAAAGGTTGTTGACTTGTTTTTTATGTAAAAAAAAATGTTTTGAAAGTTTACATTAATTTCAGACCTTTGTATATTTTTGAGCTGTGGAACACTTTGTCTTGTATTTATTTTTTAGTAAGCATTGTGGAAATCCCATAGTAAATCCTTCAAAGCCAACTGTGAGCACGACAGGCTGCTTAGCAAATGTGTATAAAACAGACAAATAAATGTGACTGCCTTGAAAATGTTGCTCTGGGGTGATGTGAATTTATTTGTCCTTCTGTATGCAGTTATTTTACTTAAGTTAAATTTCCTTCTCTGTACTTTTCACTCGTATCCCTTCAATACACATGAAGTTGATGGCTTTTCTTGATATATCAAACCCAAAAAAACATGTTTTTCCTCAGTCTGGTAGAATTATAAAATAGAGGAGATAAACCAAGTGACAGAGTTAAACACACACATGGTTTCCAGATTCTAACAGACTAAAACAATAGGAAACACCTGCAGGGTTTTGAGAAAGGTTCTACAGCGCCTTCCTCAGGCTGTGGGGTCCTTGGTCTCACCACAGAACGTGCACTAGAGGGTGTTCTTTAGCTAAATACACACGAGTGTACTGGGAAATTTTGGATATTCATATTAGACCTCTTTGTGCTCTGGACTCAAAAAGGATGTAGCTGGGATTGTTTTATAACATCTGCGCGTGTTCGTGTCACATGAACTGACCCCGCTCTTAGCCTCGGTTTTGCACATGTCACTTCCTGCATGCGTTATCTCAGGCTCACGGTGACAGTCAAACACCAAAGTCAATGTGAGCTCCCTCAGAGCTCTGGCTAACGTCAGAGGAGCCTGCGGCACACAGAAAGGCCTTGTTCTCAGTCAGCACACGTCCCCCCCTGAGCTCAGGCTGTGTATGGAGGGGAGACAGAGGTAAACAAAGCTCAGGACTGTTGGACACCCGTCAAACGCCGCACTGACCCCGAACCCTGACCCCAGTGAACCCTGCAGACTGGACGCCTTGTTGTGAGTGGTAGGTGGTGCAGAAATCGACCCCTGTTGCTCCTAAGCCAAACGTGCATGACAAGTGTAACGTGTGTAATGTGTCCCGGTGGTAGAATAAATGGAAATGATGATTTATGGGCCACTCTCTGGCACCTGACCTCCAGGCTTTGATGGTGGTTGGCGACGCACATGTCTTGCTCCCAGTGTTTGTCTTGGTGTTGTACGACAGCCTTTGTGTCACTATCTGCCCCCTGGCTCCCAGACACTGAAACCGATATTGTCAACCCAACTTGATTTTGATATAAAGAACTAGGACAAAGGTGAGTAAATACCTATTATTAAAAGAACACACCGCTCACATCTGTTTACAGTGATCAGCCAAGTGCGTCCGGCTGAGAATAACCAAATCTCCTTTTTAACTCAATCCTAATCACATAAACTAAATTCACTTATATCCCTGCACGTCAAACCTCGTCGATTTGTCCAAATGTCACATTGAAGCTTTTATAGCTCATGCAGTTTTAATGTACCTGAATGAATATGTGTAAACTGCATCTTTCTATTGAATTTGTATTACATTTGACTTCATTTTTTGTGTCTGAACACGTGATTACTTTATTATAGAACTTTTCTCAATGCTGGGCAGGGTCTTCGTGAAATCAAATGCAATCATTGCGGCGCAGTCCCTGAATGTAAAGCACGGTCAAAGAAACTTCAGAGGTGTCCTGCCCTGTCCGGTTTTGGTTTGGTCTCTTCTGTAATTCAGATCCAAGACACTCACTCCCTCACTCCCTTCACCTGAGTCTCCTCACACTCACCTGCCTCTCGTTCCCTCATTACCTCCTCAGGGTATTTAAACCTGTTTGTCCCATTCATTCTCTGCCAGGGTGTCTCTTGTGATCATGTACCTGCTTCTTGTCTCCCTGTCCTGTGTGTGACCCTGTTGGATTCTAGATTCTCTCTTTGTCTGTCCTGCTCTCACACAGAATGAGTTGGTATACTGGGAACCATGATGACGGATTTCAATATCTGTTTGTCTGACTGTACCTCATGGTGAGAGCAGCACATGTAACTCTTGATCTGAGCTCCATTTCCTCATATGAGTAACACTGGCTGTGCACAGGATGGGGGGAAGGGACACAGACAGAGGTACGAGAGCCACCACCATGCCACCAGGGCATATTGCGAGGCTCATTACAGTGCATTAAACAGTGTCCCTGCGGAACAATGAGAGGCCCCCAGGGCCCCTGGGGCTGTGCCCGAGGCTGGTGGGGACTGATATGGAGACCCAGGGGATCCTGCTCACCAAGGTCTGTCGCTGCCACACTCTCATCCCCATCTGCCAAATTTCTCCCTGCCTCTGTCATCAGCCTGTCACCAGGGGCCTTCTGTGTAGAGACGGTTTCAAATCAAATCAAAGAATCAACCCTGCCTTAAGCTTGATAGTGTGTTGTTCCCCTACAATCCCCCTGTCTGGTTATAGTCAATCGTTGCAGGAAGGTAGTGGGAGCCAAGGTGAAACTGGGGTGATTCGTTCTGCACCTAGTTTGTACAATATCTGTGGTGACCTAGCATTAAAATCCCAAAGACCAACAGAAAAACAACAGCAAATGACAGAAAAAAAACAGAATACATAAAACATATAACAATAGACAACACTGTTTTTTTGTTTTCTTGATTTGTTGTTGCGATTAGACTGCTCTATTCATCTCTCATATTTCATTTACTGTGTGTATTTTCCATTAATTCTTAAAATTTACACAGGTCCATTGTAAATTGTGCACCTGAGTAACGGAGGAGACCATCAAATTAAAGAAAATATATTGACTGTGTTAGTTTTTACATTCATTTAAATTTGTCTCAAATCTTACAAAGTTTGGCGCTGCATCCTTTTTGTAAATGTAATAGTTAAATGGAAATAATATATTCTCTTATTTTTTTTTTTCCATCTGTCTGTGTGAAGGGGGAGGGGAGGAGGGGGGAGGAGGTGCGCGCGCAGCTCGCTCCGGAGTCAGCAGGACGGGGTCTGGAGTCGGGGCCGCGCTCGGCAGATAATTAGCAGCCTTATCTGTTTCCACTTCCCCGGGTCTCATTCATTGGTACCGGAGGCACGGCGCCGGGCACCGGGAGCTGCTGAGCCGCCGCTCGGCTTCACAGGTGAGCGCGCGTCGGTGTTTGCTGCGTGATGTAATGGAAGAAGGAGGGAGGATGGGGTTTAAAGGGAAGGAGGAGAGGCGGCGGAGACGACGCTCCTCCGGGTTCCTGCGCCGCTGGAATATTCCTTCATGTTGACGCTAGCACGCGGGGGGGTCGGGGGGTGAGGGGCAGACCGGGAGCACGGAGCTCGGTGCTCGGCCTCGGCTCGTCTTATTCTCGCGGTGTCACCGCGGAGGAGCGCTGCTGGGGCGGACGCGTCTCTGACGTGAACGTGAACGTGACGGAAACTTTCCAAAATAACGGGGGCTGCCATTCCGTGCGAGGCGTTTTGTTCCCGGCGCTAATGGCACGCGCCGCCAGACCCTCACCTTCTTACCGTGTGATGCGAGGAGACAGGCGCGTGCAACGGTGCGCGCGCACATCATTCCCCCATCTCCTCTCATCCCCCCTTTTCATGGCGACCCAGCAGACACATTTGTGTGTGTGTGTGTGTGTGTGACCGGGCCTTTAGGGCGAAGGTTAGCCAGAGAAGCCGCGGGGCGGACGCGTCTCTGACGTGAACGTGAACGTGACGGAAACTTTCCAAAATAACGGGGGCTGCCATTCCGCGCGAGGCGTTTTGTTCCCGGCGCTAATGGCACGCGCCGCCAGACCCTCACCTTCTTACCGTGTGATGCGAGGAGACAGGCGCGTGCAACGGTGCGCGCGCACATCATTCCCCCATCTCCTCTCATCCCCCCTTTTCATGGCGACCCAGCAGACACATTTGTGTGTGTGTGTGTGTGTGTGAGAGAGAGAGAAAGTGTGTGTGTCTGTCTGTACCTGCTTCCCTGTCTCTCTGTCTCTGTCTCCCTTTCTCCATAGGCTTCTGTCTTTTGTCTGTCTTGTGTCTGTCTCCCTGCCTGTCTGTCTGTCTTTTGTCTTCCTCTCTGCTTCTCTGTCTGTCTTTCTATTGATTGGTCTCATGTCTGTCTGTCTGTCTATCGATCTCTGTGTCTCTGCTGTCTCCATCGGTGAAGGAGTGAGGACAGATATCCTCAGATGAACTGTGGACTGTGCATGTTGCGTTCAGGCTCCGGTTGTTGTTACAGCCTTTAACACCTTGTGTCCAAATGTAAGAAGAAATATTAGCACTGAGGTAGAGAACTACTTGTCCTCAGCAGACACACCCCCATCCTGTTCTAAATTAACGTGGTTCTAATGTCGCTGGTGATATTAATCACTCTTTGTGTTCAGTGTGACACGCAGCTGTATAGTTCCCACAGCAGCACTGGGCCATGTGGTTACTGGTTTTAACACCCTGAAATTCCTCATGGTTATTTGCACTGTTTCAATCATTATTGTGGTAGTTAACCTGACAAAACCTGGTTAGCCTGATATCTGTGATCACTTGGGTTACTGCGATGCTGACGCAGAATTATCTAATCTCTGTGTCTGGTTCTAACACTCAGTTGGTTTTATTCCTTGATGGACCAGTGGGCTAAACACACAGTGATTATTGGACGAGTCAGAATTGTGAGATTATCCGTCATATCTGAGTTTCAGTGTGGACTGCAGGAGATCAGCTGGAGGGAGCGGCGGGTGAATAATAAGAGATAATTTGCACTGATGTGAGAGCAGAGTGTGCATCAGTCCAAGGACGTGAAGCTCATGACGAGTCTCCCTGTGTCTCTCTAATGAGATGTAATTGGCTACTGGAGCGGCGTCGAGAGCGATGACCTTTAGATCGTCAGCCGCGTTCCATCCATCCCCCACCGCTTAAAACGCACAGATTAAACCTACAACAAGGAAGGAGCGCAAGAAGAAAGACCAGTCTGCGTTGTGTCTCTGTTTGAATGCGATTTAAGCTAAAGCTTTGTTGTTTTTGTTTCCTCCCTGCTGTCGACTTAGTACGACGAGCATTCCACTGAAGAAGAAGCAAAAAAGGAAATGTGGAAATCATTACAGCAAAGGGGACGAGGGGAGGGGGGGTTATTTGGCTCCCTGTTTGGTCTCCTCTTGCCTATTTACGCAATTAGCTGTTACTGGTGAGTGAACACAAACCTGTAACAGATGATGTGTGAGGGTGAGGAACGGCCTCAGATGTATAGCTGCTTCTATCAGAGTCTGAAAAAGGACTTTGAGTGCATTTGTGTTGCGTGCCTCTTACATTAGCTCATGTATAATGAAAACTACATTAGGCCGACTCTGTTTCTATCAACCCCCTCCACTGAGCCTAGCATAATGTGGACATGATTAATATGTTCAATATGAAGCTTTAATGTTCTGATACTTATCTATAGTCTGAATGTTTGTTTTAGACAATGTTAGAGTCAACTGGAAGAACTGGTCATACTTCACCCTTTAGAATTTATTTAAGATAACAGAAGTCATTAATTGTTAAACAATAATACAACAGTGCCTATAAATACACAATACATTGCCTGGAATAATACTTCAGTAAAAAAAAAAGACTTTTAGTCAGCAGGAGAGATCTAGTAAAAATGAATAAAAAGCATATTATGCTAAATGTAAACTGTGGCTCAGCTCAGCAAGTCCTTCAGTTTGTCCTATGTTGCCACTGAGCTGCATAATGGCCTCAGGGATTAACAGATTAACAAAGGAAAAAGAAGGAAATACAATCGAAAGAAACAAGCGAAGGCATTGGTTGGAATGACCGGTGGCACATTGGCAGCAATCAAAGAGTTAATTCTTGATGCTCATCATGTGACGGTTCTGTGACCTTCTTTCTCTGAGATAACGCGGACACAAAGCAACGCCTCAAATCATGTCACAGGAAAAAAACGATGAGCACTGCCTCTGTGTTCTTTGGCTCAGTCCACACTGTTTAAACTTCCTTCTTCATCTGCAGAGTTTACACTCACACGATCCAAGTTGAAAGGGAGGCGGGGTGAGGAGCTGCTTGTGTCAGGTCATCTTTTATTTCTTCTGTCTCTAAAAAAATTTCAAATCAAATTGAAGCAAAAAGGGGTTTCACCCCGACTGGGCACAATTAAAGGGACTGCATTATCTGGGTTATTTCCCCTGGCTTCCTGCACAGTTGGGCCAAACCATTACAGTTTGTGACAGTGGGGGAGTCTTAACCAAGAAAGACTTCTTTCATTTTGGTCAGTGAGGCTTTATCGTGCCACAGACCTCATGACCGTGTTATCGAGCAGGAAATGTCTTGCTTCAAACTTCCTGGAATGTCCACAGTGTGACCCTGTGTCTCATTCAAAGTCTTTTAGGACATTAGATCAAAATATCCCTTTTAGAGGAAGGAAGGAATATAAATCAACAAATGTAAACACTAAAGGAAGTACTTTTGTAATGTTGCCCATGCAGAGGTGCAGTGTAGGTGTGAGACTTAAACTCAGGTGTGATGTGCAGACCAAGCCTTCATGACCATCTTGTCCTTAAAATGTATCCTGGATACAGGTGCTGACATTTTCTGCTTCTGACACAACATATCAAGGTCCTACCAATACATGTGCTCATGAGTCAGCCTCAGCTGTCAATCATGATCACCCAAATCTTATAGACTGAACCTTTAATTAAACCCAGTTAATTAAAACACTTTGCTTGACCTTTTCACCTTTTTCTTTTTTAAAATGACAGAGACCAACTTGGAGAAAAATCTATCAGACATGGACTCTAACTTTTTTGGTGATGCTCCATCGCTTCATGTTGAGCAGGGTTCATCACATTCTGAGGGAGCCACCAGGGGGTGATTAAGATAACTTGGCGCTCATTGTTTTGGAACCGTGCATATTTATTTACACTCTGCGGGACAAAGCAGCGTACTCTTTGAACCTGTAAAAGACAGACAGCTCTATACTGTGTCAGGGAAAGAGCAAGAGATTCATCTAATACGTAATCATTTTCAACTGGGTTGTTAGTTTTTATTCCCAAGGTTCTTCCCTATTTGTCAAACGGTGACTAGGTTATCTGTCACCTATCTGGCTGTAGATTTCTTGGTGTAATCCATCAGAGCCTTATTACAATGTCCCATCTATGCTGCACAACAATATCAAACCAGCCTGGGGGGATAGAGGGCTCCTCCTCGCTGCTCACTGAGGCAACCCAACACCACATGAAGGCTGCCGGGAGGAGAAAACAAAGGTGTCACGCTTTTTTGCTCGAAAATGGGAACTTTTTGTGAGTGTGTCTGCATTTAACTGAGTTGTTCACTTAAAAAGGCCAGTTAGTGCGGGCACACTTTCATGTTTCAGGTTATTTAGTTTAAATTGTAGCCCCTTTCCAAGACCTGAACATTATCCTTGGTGCTCACATCAGCATGAATAATTGACCTCGCTGACACTGGACACATCGTACCTTTAGGCACCCAGGGGACTTCCATCTCTACGGATGGATGAGGGTTGACAGCCAGCACAGGCAGGACACGTGTTGTGCGGTGGAGTCTGCACACAAAAGAACGACCTGGCGACCAATTGTACTGGGCAGCTCCTGTGACACCTGCATCCTCTCCTCCCCTGCTATGATGTCATAGTGATGTCATGAGGACTGGGCTTAGAGATCACAGCATTGTACTGTTTCAAACATGTTGCATTGTGGGAAATGTAGGATTCAAACATTGTGTTTCCTCTGTTTCAGAGCTGCCTTGAAGAACAATGGATGAGACCCATCACTAGCACTTGATGAATATTTTGAGCAACTGGTCAAGCTGAATAATGGAGGGCAGCAATGATGGGTCTGGACCCACCGCACAGACTGACGTGTGCAGCGCTGAGGCCGGAGGAAGAGAGGCAACCGGTAAAGTGGAAGACGGAGCAATGCCACCTGCTCCCAGTGACTCCTGTGAGGGTAACATGACAGGACTGACCAAAGGAGGCCTCCCTAGCCTGGTGGAGCCCCCTGCACCGTCAGTGGTGACTTCCACCGCTGACTCCCCAGGAGGCGTGTCGCTGAAAGTTTCCACAACTGTGCTGCACCCAGTGTGTCTGGGAGAGAGCCCACTGATGCTGCCCATCCACCTCCAGATGGCCGGAGCAGCCGGGCCCCAGCTCAGCCAAATGGGGGCAGCACCGTACTTGATAACAAGCCAAAGCCCTGTTTCACTTCCCCTGGTCCTGGATCAGCAGGTCATCCAGCACATGAGTCCCTCCGTCATCCCTCAGACCGCGAACTGTCCGCAGCTGCCGCTCCATAACGGCGTCCTATGTCAGAACCCATTGACGTTTGGTTTACCTCCAGCTGCTGACCAGAAGTCAGCAGGACAGACGCAGGATGCTAACCTGCTGTCCCTCCTCCAGAATCCAGCTTTTGCTGCCATCTTACAGGACCTCTTCCCTTCGCAGGCCGGTTCATCCACCTGTCAGTCACCGGGCTCCACCTTCTTCCCGCTCCCGCCGCTCACTCCTCCCTACACCTCCCCTCTGGCACCGTTGGTCCCTCCTGCCACGCTCCTCGTCCCCTACCCCGTCATCATCCCGCTGCCAGTGCCTCTGCCCATCCCTCTCCCCATCCCCATTCCCGTCCCTCAGACTGAGGATTTAAAGGGGAACATGCCAAAACCAGTTTGCACAGAGAGTAAAAGTACTCAGACTTCTCCAAAAGACACTACCTCTTCTTCAGTGTCGTCAAGCAGATGCGTGTCCCTGTTTCAGCCACAAAATGTGTCCCTGACCTCACTTCCAGCAGACGAAGGACAGGTACTAGATCTGTCTGTCAGGGCATGCCCAGTTGAGCCAAAGCAGGAGTACCCCAGCCTGCAGCAGGACAGTGTGCTTGACTTGTCAGTGCCTGGTGTGAGGAAAAAATGCGTTCAGGCGTGCAACTCCACTGGCTCACAGGGACGAGACAGAGAATTAGCTTTCCAGTCCAGTCACGATACAAGCGGCACCTCACTGTCTGTGGGCGTTGAATGCACTCAGAGTTTAGATTCCAAACTCCTGGGCAGCCTGGCCTCGCTGGAGTTCAGCCGGCAGCACAAGTGGCTGGTCGACAGCAGCTCCGGTGGGTCGCGCTCTCTGGGTCAGGAGGCGTCGCTCGGCGGGGCGGGAAACCTTGAGATCGTCAGCACCTCGCAGACGGCCAAGGTCATCGTCTCCGTGAAGGACGCCATCCCCGCCATCCTGTGCGGGAAAATCAAAGGTCTCTCGGGAGTCTCCACCAAGAACTTCTCCATCAAACGAGACGGCAGCAAGGGCGCGTCGCTCTACGGAGTGCCGTCGGTGTCCCAGGGAGAGCAGCATGACCCCAACGACCCTCTCAAAAAGGTCCCTAAAAACAGAGCTATCAAACTGAAGAAGGTCAGCTCGCAGGAGATCCACTTCCTTCCCATCAAGAAGCAGAGACTGGCGGCGCTGCTCCCCAGGAAGTGAGAGCGCTCCACCGAGGGGTGGGGGGGATTAATTGCCTTGCCATTCTTTGGTGATCCCTCCGGAACAAGTAACATAAAACACATGCAGGGACATTCTGTAATCAAACTCATACACTTATATGTCCAATCCAAGCTCAGAGCTGGCTGTTTCTGGAGGGCCGGCTCGTGAATGTCTCACAGTGTGGCACAGAGGGTCCAGAGAAAAATGTCTGTGTCGTTTTGTAATGCACTTCCCCGCAGCGTTCCACCAAACTAGAAACCTTTTTTCCCTGTGTGGCAGCTTAATGGGCTCTCTGCGTAGCTTTGGAGTTTCTCTTTATACATCAGTGATGTGAAAGAACCGTTCTGACTGTATAATTACATCAAAGACACGTGGGTTCCATTTTTCCATTTCGCCCCATGGTTTGTCTCCATGTGTCATTTTACTTTAAGTGCACTGACGTTCTGGCAGGACGTGACTGAGGCTGTTAAACTGTGCGCAATCCCCGAAATGGTCAAAGTAAGCGATTTAGATCCTCTCTGATTGGCTGTTTTTATTTTTAGCATGACAGGTTAATTCGAGAGGCCACGTTAAAACGAACAAAACACATTACTTACTTTGTTAAGCAGCAGGGAAAAAAGGGATGTCTTAATTGTTTTCAGATTTAAATAACTGCCCAAATATGAGGAAAATGTTTCTGGAAAGTAGTTTTTTTTTCCAGTTCCAGGATGAATTTATGAAGCACTGTAATCCCCAGCTCTTTCCACTAACTTATTATGTGAAGCTTGTAGTCTGATTAAACCAATTAAAAATGTGAAGGAGTAGAAGAGAACAGAAAAAGAACAGTAGTGTCCATATATTTGTGAAAGTGTGTGTTAGATAGAGACCCCCCCCTTATCAAACACGCCAGTGTAAAACCTTTAGATCAAGTATTTTAGTGTCATTTTGATTGATTTGTGCAGCACAGTGTTGTTGTTGTTGTCCCACGATGATGACCAGAGTAGTGAATGTGGAGCGTGTCGTTGTGTGTCCGTTGATTTTTCCTACTGAGTGCACTTTGTCATAGTTTAGTTTGAAAAGTTACAGGGTGTCCAGCCTTTCCTGCTCAGACTGTTGCCCCTTAGTGATTTACAGCATTTCTGAAAATCTGTGATTTACTGGCCAGAAACTAATAACAGCCATATGCAGACTGTCTGCATGAAGAGAGAAAGAGAGAGAGAGAGGAGGTGGAAAAACACATGAAGCTCCTCTTTAAATCGCTTCTTATTTATGTTGCTGTAACTTTGGAGGAACAGTGCATCGTTCTTTTTCTCACCGTGAACTAGTTTTAAAAAGCTGTACAGGACTTTACCTTAATTTATTGTTTGTAATACCTTTATTTATACCGCATGTGTAAATACCTGATGGTCAGTGAGGAGACAGTGTGGGACAGGATGTGTACGTGTCTCCTGCAGCAGATGTTGGTGAAGAAGCTGTTGAACTATTGGCAGTTCAATGTTTGCTGACTGTACAGTTTGTGTGCTTTTTTATATATATTGAAGTGAACTAAAATGTCCAAGGTCTAGATTTCCATGTCTGCCTTTTCTTCAAGACGTTTTCTACCTGAAGTTTGGAATCAAGAGAGTGGTTTTGTTGCATATTCACGCTCACAATGTATTTACCTGGTTTCAACTTCCTAGAGGAGGCTTCTTGCAGTGAGTGGAGTGTCAGCAGCCTCCAAAAGGGCGCTTTAAGAAGTGTGTAAGGCCAGTGCTGGGGATACAAAATGTCAGGATGATGTGTTTGAACCCAGGCATGTTTGCAGTGAAGTCACCACACACACACACACTGCATGGAGTGCGAGTGATGTAACATGAGAGCTTGAAGCATGAAGAGGAGGTGCAAATGACTCATACTGATGCTGATTTAAATACTGTGTGTGTTCTTCACCAGAAAACGCTCCGTCACATTCGCTCTGTTGTTCAGGGTGAAAAAACACAAACCCAACCGGCTTCATATCTGTTGAATCGAACAGAATCATTTCCCTCAACGCCTCAAGTATTCTCAAACTGTTATGACAGTCATACTACGCTCGTCATTTTCTTTGCAGTAAACACAAGCAGGTCTGGTTTATTTCTCACGCCTGAGAGGTAAAGCTTCAAAACAAGCGTCACAGTGGCTGACGTGAGGAGTTCAGGGATGGAAGTGCTGAGTTCTTCTGGCTCGATATAGCTCTGTTCTTACTGTGCAAAGCTTGTGTGCTTTTTATGAGATGGACAACTGGTTTCCTGAGTGGACTTTTGTTGGTAACACTGGTATAAAAATAAAAATAATTCATCAACTTTGTTCCCCTCTTTTTAAAAAGCATCAAGTCCATATTTCTGCTGGGATCTGCACCAAATTGCTAACACTCGCATTTCAGTCCCCTAAACATGTCAGATTTCTAAACATCAAAGTCAATGAATTGTTCTCTGAGGAATAGATGAAAATGTGGAAAAGGAATTCATTCCCAGTTCAATTGAATAGCTTATGCGTAAGCAGTAGAATACCACATTCATGATTTTTTTCTAGATAGATTTATAAAAAAAAAAAAAATACACAACATCATAAACACGTATTGTTTATCTGGTGTGACAATGGACATGTGACTTTTTGCAACACATATTTTTCAAGTACTTTCAAAGACGATGCGAGAGGAGGAGATCAAAAGCACTTCCATCCTGTGTTTGAATATCATATGGCACAAGGGAATTACAGGAAAATTCTGTTCAGTATATTATTAGAAACATTGTGCTACAAAGAGCTTGTACTAACAAAGACCACGTAAACCTGAGAAATGTCGTAGGTAAAGCAAGGCAGACTCTAGTACTGGGTTGAGTATCTGGACTAAAAGCACTACGTTAAGTATTAGAAAGCAGAATGAAATCCACTGTGAAATAAATCCCCACCCACCCACCCCACCCCTGCCCCCCCTTTATCTTCACATTTCTAACTTATGTATATGATTTCTTTAAAATGTTACGTTTCTACAAAATGTACATTCTGTCGCTGATATTCATGGTTAAACCCATAAAACTGTACACATCTGTTTTCATTGCTAACAGTGATTGTAACGGTCAAAAGTGACGATGCGGAGGCCGCAGGCAGACCAATGAGCTTAACTGATCGAGAGTGATCAAAACAATATGACATAAGAACTTAACATAGAAAGCCCTTAGAAATGTCGGGTTTTCACTTCCTCAGTAATCTGTCTGTTGAAATTGATACTCCAGAGAGCGCGAGATCGGCCCCGACACCAGTGGGAGGCGACGTAGGGCGAGCAAAGACACAATAATACATGACGCCGGCGCAGGGCAGGTGCTCCGTGACGCTCCGTGGAAAACAGTGAGGTTCGATTTAAGAAAACACTAGAATACAACATATGACTACATCTGTTGAGCACTGCGTGAAAGAGGTGGGACGCCCTGTTGTGAGCATGTGTCAGGAAGGGAGATACACCCGTACTGTAGGCATACAGGTGAGACAACAGCTATGCAGCTGCACAGACAGAGCGTCCAAATTCTCTGAAAAAAAAAAGTCGGGAAGAACGTGTGAGGGTTTCTTATTCAGCTGACCAAAGGTCAAAATTCAACAGTAATAGAAAGATTGTATAAGAAGAAACATTCTCCATCTTTGGGGGATCCAGAACCAGGATCAAAAGATTCCATCACTGAAAAAAAAAAAAAAAAGAAAACGTGTGCACATGTGCTATTCAATGTAAACACTACAGGGATCATTTTCCTTTGGGATTTCATTACGTCAGTGGCGTCTATTGGACCTTAACAGCTTCTCGCTCACTGAAGAGGGGATGAGGTAACGTGTCAGCACGGCACACTTTGTCCATTCTGGAAGTCTGGCCCAAGTGTATCAGTCTCGGGAGGTGGAGTCTGGAGTAACGTGGTCCCTGCGTGCCCCATGAGTCAGTGTCTGAGCGCCGGCTCCTTCGAGGCTTATTGCCCATGGGTCTGGCAGGAGCAGGCCTGTCCTGCTTCCTGTTACACTTTGCCTTGTTTCAGCCGCTCTATATGGTGACATAACTTGAGTGCGGGCCCGAGCTTCAGACCCATGTACTTCATGATCATGTCGCTCCGTAGCAGCATCAGGGCTTTGCCATCAATCTCCTGTAGAAACAGAGTGGGGAAACAAATCATTCCACAGCATGCACTCATGAACAGACAACATCAATACTACTACATTTTCATTTAAACTTAATCTCTGTCCGCATGAGCGGTTTGAAGTATCTGTAGCAGAGCGGGTGCATTATTAAATGAAGATGTAGACGTAGCCTTAGTAGAGCTCAGACCTCCCCTGCTCAATTCCTCAAGAGGAATATTATAAAAATAGGTAGCACAACAAAATCAATAATGGCCTCTATTTCTGTAAAACTCGAAACAACACCAGATAATGTGATGCAGCCCCACACCCTGTCGGTGGACTGGTCTTCGTGAGGCCTTTAGATGGTTCTATTGATTCCTTCACGGAGAATCTTGCTTTTCTCCCTGTAATACTGGAGCTCTACCTCCATCTCACAGCTCACGGCTCAAGATGTACAGATATTATATTTCAGCTCATCCTGTTTCTCTGACAATCTCTGAACTGCGTCTTCTAAAGTCCACTCGGGACATTCCCTTTGTCTCTTGGTGTCCTCAGCCCGCAACTTAAATCATCAAAATAAAATACTTCCAGCTGTATTTTCCAGACAACAGTAAGTGATCCTCTGGCTGACCCAGCGAATGCATAATGGTTTTCATCCACAGCCAATGGTGATTCATTTGAAGGATTTTTAGAAATCCTCGCCCTCTCAGCATTGAAACGCTGAATCATTTGGCAGTGAGCCCCCACGTATTTATATACTTTATATACTATAAAAACCCGTTTGACAGGTGACATTGTGGAAGATATTCCTGCAGGGGAAGGTTTCCTCAAATGTGGAAATGTAGACGTGTGGTTTCCTCTGACAAGATCCCAGTACTTGTTTTCACCAATAACTTTAGTTCCGGTCTGTATCCGGATCGTTCCCCTCACTTTAACCATGCCTGTGGCCACTTCACATCTCACATTGTGTAGCAGGTTTAAACATGCGTTTCATAAACTACTCAGTGAATCAAACAAACACAAAGTTGTGCTGTTGAGTGAACTCACATGTTTCCTGAACAGCTCAGCGTGTGGTGCTAAGGCTGTGGGGTCAGCATCCTTGACAAACTGCATCACCTCCTCAATGGTCCAGGAGGAAGGGTTTTTACTGGGCAGCTGCTGACCCTCGCGATCAGATGCTGCAGCCTCAGGACCGGTGGTGGAGCTGGCTGCTGCCAAAGAACAACAGATACACATTGATGATCCCAGTTAGATCCCAGTTACGTCTGCTTCCACTGATCGTTACTGTACCTTCGACTCGTCTGAGGGGCTGAGTGGAGCCGAGCTCTGCGGGGTTAGACGAGAGGCGGCGCATGGGTGTGCCGTTGCCTGGATGGTAGAGGCTGCTGGCCTGAGAGTGGTACTCGGAAGAACTCCGCGCCGTTTGGGGACGAGGAGTCATGGAGTTGGAGGCTGAGTCCATGTAGCGCTGCTCCTTAATTAGGCCATTCTCCTCGTGGGGCAGAGTCTCTGCTGAGGAGATGAAAGCACAGAAGATATTCAAATAGGATTCTTGATCAGCAACGAAAAAAAAGGAAATAGAAAACGAATGAAAGTGAAACATCCACTGGTCGTGTAGATGTGAAATTCTTTGTAGATGAAGCACAATGGGAACCAAAGATATTGTGTACCTGGATGAAAGGCATTACAAATACCGATGCTTAGATCTTTACCTTCTGAGGGATGAGCTTCTGTGCGTAAATGTTTGGGAGACAGAGGGGCTGCATACGGTGGAGAGATTCCAGAGAGACTGCGCTTACTACCCCGAGCAAGAGAGGGAGCATCCATAGCCTCTTCTTTCACTGGAACACAGACACAAGGAAAATGTTTTTGGGGGAAGATAAACTTTATGAAATGCTGTCCAAGACTTATTCTTAATTATTTGAGTCTTCTGGGAAAATCGGTACATATAATATATGAAGTTATTTTTTCGTTATGTGAACAATGTTCGTGCCTACGAACTGTCTTAGTAAATAAGGTTTCTGAGAGGCTAGTTATTACCTGACTTGTTCCTGTCATAAGCAGTGTAGTGGCTGAATGGTTGGCTGCTGAACAGGTTGTCACATTGCAGATGACGACACATCGTCTCCAGGAACCGCAGCACGAAGGAAGCACTGGAAGCTGAAGGTAGTTTAACCACGCGAACTCCACCATCTGTCCTCACTATGCAGAGGGACAACAAGTTTCAGTGCACCATCGATCATCTGTTACAAAGACTTGTTACAACTAATGTGCGTGTGTGTGTGTATGTGTACCTCTGACAATCTCTCCCCCTCCTGAGTGAGTCTGAAGAGCAATGTACAGGACTTTGGGCTGGTATGCACAGTCTATACATGACTGGACCACTTGCTGGAGCACAGTGTTCACTGGTCCTGGGCCAAAGTGGTCAGGCAGATGCTGCATCTGCTTCCGGTCCAGGTGCGGACCACAGTTTCCATGCTTATTCACATATACACACACTGAAATGAGACAAACATCGAACGGATTAGATTTGTGATACACGTGATACCTCATGAAGGGAAGCAAACAACAAATTAATTAACCTGTTGAAACCACTGAGTTGAGCCCGGGGGGGCCGTCCTGTGGAACTTGGATGCTGGACAGTTGTGTAGGACCCTGGAGAATCTTGGGCTTTCTCTGAAGAGACAAAATGTATTTGAATTTGAAGACATACAAACAAACAGACTGTGGAAGTATAAAGAAGAGCACAGTACTGTTTCAGTTTGAATTTGAGGGGTCGCACCTTGCTTCCAGGTTTGGGTCCTCTCTTCTTGTGAGGCTGAGGTATGAGCTGCGTGTTTTCAGATACAGCTCCGTTCTGGGCAGCCGCGGCTTCTGCCACAGCTTTGAGAAGAGCAATGGTTTCGCTCTTGGGCCGACGGCCCCGTACCCCCTTCCTGACAGGCAGAGGGGGCAGAGGGTTGGGCAGTCTGTAGGGGGAGTGCATGGAACGCCTGCTGGGCTTGGAGGGTGACGCTGGGAGACTCTGCAAGTTCTTTGGGAGGGTAACTATAATCACAAAGAAAGTACAGGAAATAAAAATGTCACCTTCACAGAACCATACTGAATGTATTTTTTAGTAAACTAAAATGATTCTTGTTTTGGCACAATCGGAAGAAGGAAACCTGCCATGAATATAAAAAAAAAATAAAAATAGCGTTGGCATGGAGCAAGAAGTAGTTTTTCCTTCCAAAGATTAAATTGCCTTTGGACTGAAAATCCAGAGACTGTCTGTTCGAATAGGAAAGGATCATAAAGATGAAGAATGGTTTAAAACTCGTCCCATTAGTGTGGAGTCTCTCCTGGCTAATTAGGGAGACAAACTGTGTCGTTATCTCTTGACCCGGTGACCACCACACTGCGCTGTACTGCTGCAGCTGCTGGGTGACGGGAAGGTCGAAGCAAAGAGATGGAATTATGCCAACCTGGGTTTGGACGGAAGCAACTCATCACTGCAAATGGTGGAGGAGGTGATGATGTCAAACGAATCATATTCATTTAGCTCAATAAATGAATAGAGTTCCAGAGATCTGACGCATTGAATGAATTCACAAATGTTTCAAAAGCTAAAATAATCCAGGAACACAACAGGAAGTACTGTGCTGAAAGAAATTCAACAGCCCATTTACTTTGGCTGGTAAATATTTTTATGTTTCTGTGTGTTCTCAGGATTCCTACACAGTTCCAACACACGCAGCGGAGTGCCAAATAAGAAATCTTCATCCAAAACACAGCATGAGATCAAAACACCGTGCACAGTGACGGAGGAGCCGCAGTATGCAGGCTGATCAGCTTTGAGAGAGGGGTAAGCTGTTTTCATTTCCCCTCCCAAACTCTAGGAGCTCACCCACGAGCAGGTAAGCGTACGTTTAAAAAGAAGAATAAAGCAGGAGGGTAGCAGCAGCTGGGTGTCATGTGTTCAGTGGTTGGTAATGTTCCCACTGTCCATCCAGTCTTGTACACAAACCTAGTTGAGTCATGGCTGAGCAGCTTTTATATATACAAATTTTTCCATGCACAAGGGCTGTGATGTGAGGAACATAAATCCTCTTTTCTTCCTCCCTCCCTCTTGTAATTTGGCCTGTTCCATCCCACCCACCGAAATACACATCCACAGGACTCTTTGGAGTGTCTGCAGAGTTTCACATGCAATGCACAGTATGTCTCCCACAGCTGTTCACTGACAGATCCCGACACCAAAGCCTCTGAATGTCGCCGCAGTTTATCAAGAGGACCATGTTGAACTTGTTACTGGGCAACCCAACTTTCTTTGCCAGTGAAGCCATGGAGACAGGAGTAGAAATACTTCTGTTAAAATCCATATCAACTCATGTGCAAATGAAAAGATGTAAAATGAAAAAGAGCTAAAATTACATTTTAATTAAAAGTGAAATTAATATTCCCCGTATCCTAAGTTCAACTTGTCCTGGTTTAAATACTTGTTTAAAGTTAAAATTCTCGAGATTTCTGAAATACTTGTTACTTTTGTTCTGGCACTTCAATAGCCCCTCACACAAAACTTAAACCAACAACAACCAATACTGCATTCCAAACCTCTATAAAAACACATCCACTGCTTTCAGTTGTACTCTGTTCACTTTCCTTCAAATACAGAAACGGTGAAATGTGCAAACGTGTTACAACACAGGAACCTCAAGAGGCAGAATTTGACATAGAAAAGAACAACAAGACCAGATGATTCCTGCTAATAGTATTTATGTTGTTATAGCTGTGTGTGTGTTTTTATGTTGTTATAGCTGTGGGCGCAGGTTTCTTGTGAGCGCATAGATTAAAAACAGCAGCAGCCAACCTCTCTGTAGTAGCAGACTTGTGCTGCCACCTACAGGCTAACACTTACCACTGTTGCCTGGTGGCTGGAGACTGTGCTTGGTGAGGGAGCACCAGCCTACAGGAAAGATGTCCCGGGACTCACACTTGCACCAGTAATCGAAGGCGCCCCTCCAGCCGTCGAACATGATGAACACCTCATCCCCCCTTACTTCCCCAATGGTGGCAGGGCAGATGAGGTATGGGTTCTTCTTGTCCACGGCCTCCAGCTTCATGCCTGGCCTGAAGTTGTTCTGAGAAGGCCTGGGCGGCTCCTGACAGTGTGAGAATCATACTCAGTGCAATTATCTGTACACACATTAATAATAACACGGCAACAAGTTTATGTATGAAGCTTTTCTAAGTATGTACCTTTTTAAAGGCTGATGCTGGGGCCATTTCTGCTCCATTTAAGGTTCTCAACAGAAACATGGGCCATGAGGACGCATTCATCCGAAATCCTGGAGGAGAGAAACTTGTATTTAGGTATAAAGAAACAATTCTGAATCCAAAATTTGATGGGTTTTATTAAGTAATACCTTTCACCCTTTTTTGTTGAGAGACTCAGCAGTGAATCATATGTTATTAATGACAACATGAATGGTGCTTCCATGGCACAGTGTTTGACTCTCTTACCCAGTGGAGGCTGCAGCATGTCTCCATTCTTCTCACAGGTGCCTATGGGCTGAATGTCAGAGGAATCAACCAGTCTCCAGAAGTCATTGCTGTTGTCACTTCCGTCCAGACGGAGACGCAGACGGACCCCAGTTAAACCCATCACTGTGGCAATGCAAACTGAAGTGGAATTGCGTGGGTCATGGGCTTCCAGCTTCATTCCCACTTTGAAGTCATTGGAGGGTGGGACCCCAGCCTGGAGATAACAGGACAATGTCATACATGGTAGCGCTCCACAAAACATGGCTGCAGCCAGGTTTAAAGTATGTTCACTACAAAATCTTTTATAGCTGTAAGAACAACAAAGAACGATGTACATGTGAAGTGCACTTTTTGGAGGGGTGTTGCATATATACTACTGTTACAGTGACAATGACCTAACTTATCAGACACAACTCAAACTGCAACACAGCTTTTCAAATGCATGTCAGTGACCAAAGCTTCCAATTAGACATAGCTTCTTCAAATAGCCCTAGCTCAAAATATGAACTGAATCGAGAAAGATGTACCTGACGAAAACAGCTTGCTGGAGCTGGTGAAGATGATGTTTCTTTAAGATACTCATCCCAGTTGAAAGCATCTGAAGAAGAAAAAGAAAAGGACAATTTCAAGCCACTCCTTTGTGAATAAATTATTAAATAGAAACCAGTAAACACAAATGAGCAGTATGCGACAGTATCACCTGCTACTGGTATATGAGCTGCGACATTATAAAGTATAAAAGCTTTCCGCCGTCTCTCCCGAGTTTCTGTGGTCCACAAATGTACGTCTTTTATTATTTCAGTATGATGATTTTATTCCAAAGGAATGTGTCTTAACTTTAAAAAGAACAGTATCAGACTAAAGAGGTTCTCTTGATGCTATGCAGTCAAACAGTTCTTCATGCATTGAATCAAATTGATGTAATGGACTATAAATGAAGTTTACCTTTATTCGTTGCAGGAGTTCCTGGTTTCTCTTTTTTGCCATCTTTCTGATCTAAAAATGACAAAGGTGATAACAACTCGGTTTACAAATGTATGACGAAACAAAAATTATTTAAACAAAATGATTATTATTATTTTTCTAAGATTAAATGTCATGACGTTAGACAAGACAATGAACCTTCATTCAAATGTGAAACCTTACAGTAACGTTGTAACAATAGGTCCATATTTTGATGCTAAAATCTGGAGCTGGTGACACAAACAATGTCAAATTAACTGATGCCTTCTGTAACATTTTCTAATTCACAAATCTAAAAATAGAAGCTAGAAGTGCCATAATTTAAGACACAAGAAATCCCTTGTGACCACAAAGGTCTTTTGTCATATAGCCCTTGTAAACCACAATTAGTCATCATATGTAGGTGGGGGAAACCCATTTAAAAAGGGGAGGGACTGTTTCTATTGCCTTTCTGTTTTTCCCCGCAGATCCTCATATTTGACGTCACAAATGCAGCAGCAACTGAGGGGCTCTCCGACCTTGCTGCCTTGCCAAATCTGTGTGTTCTACCTGGTGTTAAAAACCAATCTGGCCATGTCTTACGGCAGAATCATCCATTCCCAAGACAGATGTTGGTGGGTTTTTGACCAATGAAGAAGGGCTTGTATAGTACTTGATTATACCGCTTACACCTGATTACTCATTACTCTAGGAGACTGTATAGATCTCTGTCTTTGCCAAACAAAATGAAATGACAACACCTTGCCTTTTAACTGGGTTTTTCCCATGGTGACTGATGACCAGTGGAGACACTTCAACGTTGATGGCTGATGGGGACACCTCTATAATGACAATCGGGGTGCGGACCGTCGACCCAGAATGCTCCTGAGTAGTTCTGCCCTAAAAATATCAAACATGAAAATATTCAAAATGAAATGCTGTACACACAAATACACAACAAAACAGCTCCATAGATTTGTTGATTCAAGCATATGAGGAGGGCTTTAGAGATCCATGCAGAAGACATTTGAGTCATTGAGAAGAAATCTACAGTTTTGTATGTCATTGAAGCGGCTAGCTACAAGCTGTAGTCTTCTTAAATATCCAATGCTCCATATCACAAATTTAGTCGGGATGTAAATCTAAATAATACAAATATTGTAACATATGATTTTTAAATACAGTTTATCTTTCATTTATTATGATGTACATCACTTGGTTGTTTGGTTTAACAGTTTTAGCTACAATAGCTTTGCTTTTTTTCATTGTTCTTGTACACCAGTTATACTTGTACATTTTGCAGTACTTTGCACTAATGTTTTGTAACAAATGGAATTCTCCCCACTGCAGGAGGAACAGAGAACTATTCTATATATAACAATGATCTAAGAAATAGTATGCTGCAAATTTCTCAACTTTCTATTATGGCCGAAGTATGAACAATTACTACCAAAAATAGTTCTCGCTTGTAAATTACATGAGCTACTGGCTTTCTGTAAAACAGAGACTTATGGTAGAGACCAATGCGTGTTGTGAAACGGAAATTCAGGTGTAAGTGTTGGTGCCATTTGGAAAGGGTTAGTAGCTGTGGAAATAACCTGCAGCACGTGAACCCTGGAGGTCAGAGGCACAATGACAGTCCCTGTCAGAGAAGGGGACATGGAGTGAAACCCATCGCAGCCCTGTTCATGAGAGAGGTGTTCCAGTAACGGACACTCCCAACTGAAACAGGAGGGCTGAAACTGGGTGGGTTTTTTGCTGGGGTTCCACACTGTTCCGGCCTGTGGTGGTGTACTGGGACAGAACCAGTGACAGTTAACTTTTACCAGGTTTCAGGAACATTCTAGTGACTCACCTATGGCCATCATGTGGGAGAGGACTCGCTCAGGAGCGAGCTGGCCCGTGTGAAAGCAGAAGTGTTGGGATGCGGCGGGATGTGAAGCCTCGTCAAAGCACCGTTTACAGTCACACGGTAAATGAGCCATGTTGGATGACTAACGTTATTCCACCGAAGCTAACGCTGCCGTTTAATGAGCCACATTAACGCTGACGTTGTCCACAACCACACGACTGCTCCGTATTGTGTCTAACGTCACGCGAAAGCGTGGTTTAATATCTGGAGACGAATATTTTCACACTTTCTTCTGTAATTGTTTTCTCTACTCGGCGTTAAGTGTTAGCGGGCTGGTTATGTGATCTCACAACTGAATTTTGATGCCAACTTGCTTGTTAACAGCTAGCTAGAAACACAACGAGGCATCGCAGGGTGTTATTTACTTTGTGTATTACGCTATAATTAAGCAGCTATTATTGCTGCTATTTAAAAACGGAACGTCTTCGCTATCGTGTGTCGTACTTGATGTGTAATGTGAACACTCTGACGCTTCAGGTAATAGCCGGGGCCCAATGTTGACAACTGGGACTGCTTGATTTGCTAGCCACCGCTGCTGGCTAATAACTAGGTCGGCTAACCTTAGCGTTACCGTGAACCCTCTGAGAGCAGTTTCCTCCTTGTTATCAAGGAGAATCACACACATCCAGAGTCGTACGGCTTCTTACCACATTCTTCCTCAACTCTACGTTATGAATTCCGGGTCACAAACTTACAAGTGCCGTCTGTTTTCCGACTGAAGATCCACTTTTCTCTATTCGTCAGCTGCCATTTTTCCACGAATGTAGTGTATTCTTACACGCATGTAAGTTATGCCAAAGATAGGGTTGAACAGAGATCACCGCCGAGCCACGACGCGAGGCTGGGTCTGTGGCTGTAGTTCGCCGGACCAATGAATCTCTGTGTTACTCAGACTCGCAGCCAATCAGCAAGAGGCTTGGTGATTTTGTCCAATCAGCGCGGGGGCTAGTCGGTCTGTACATTTTGGACTCCAGAAAGCCAAACGAGTCGCCCACCTTCACTTTCTCTGGTCTTTGCAGGGTCTTTCTCGTGCATCCCCTCCTGTGGTAAAACGGAGCCACAAAACATGGACATTCAGCTGCAGCTCCATGATCGCTGAGGTATCAACCCACCACAGCCCCTGTTTTAATAACCGAGGTGAGGGGGGATCATACTGTACGAAGTAAACACAGTAATAAACAGTGTTATTACCGAATCGAAAATATTACATTTCACAATTAAGCACACAATAATACAATATAATTACATTACATTGTTTAATTCGTTGATGTTATTTTAAATGGCATCCAATTCAATCCCCAACCCTTTTCATTTCGAACATTCGAATTATAATATATATACATATATATATTAAAACATAATTCTATGTCGGTGAATTGAAAAGATTCACAACGTGATCACATAGAATAGGAAGTTATGCCTCAGCAGTAGTCAAACAGAAGAAAGGTGACCCAGAATCATTATCGTGTGCTAGTACTAAACCAGTGGGTTTTCCCCTCCCACATTTTCCTGTCAAACTAATGTTATTATATGCTTTCAAATACTCGAACACTTGTTGTCACTAATAAAACAGATTTCAGCAAAACACAGTGCTGATATTGTTTTTTGCACACTACGCACTGGATGTTTTATGTCTCCTCGTAGAATTTCTGGCTCTTGTTCAGAATTTGTCTTTGTTCTATCTCCAGCAGGCTACAGGAAATCTGTAGCCTGCTGTTCGTTCTGCTCTCATTTCTGAAATTACATTTTCTTAATTTATTGTGATATTTATTTGTAATTGCAAAAATTGGTATTTATAATATACAAAACATAGCAAACATAGCAAATACTACTAGCTGTTACTGAACAAACAGGCTATGGTAATTAGTTTACATCTATTTATTAGCCCAATAACACTGTAACCCTTGTGCTATGAACAGTACGATTATAATCCAACTAATAGTGTGAACATTGGTTATATATTTATTTGTTTAATTTTATGATAGAATAACTAAGATGCCAGAAAAAACCCATACCCAAAATTAGAAGACATTATATTCATTCATTCATTATATTCATTATTCAATAGGGCTTTAACAAAACATAGCAAACATAGCAAATACTACTAGCTGTTACTGAACAAACAGGGTATGGTAATTAGTTTACATCTATTTATTAGCCCAATAACACTGTAACCCTTGTGCTATGAACAGTATGATTATAATCCAACTAATAGTGTGAACATTTGTTATATATTTATTTGTTTAATTTTATGATTAAGAATAACTAAGATGCCAGAAAAAACCCATACCCAAAATTAGAAGACATTATATTCATTCATTCATTATATTCATTATTCAATAGGGCTTTAAAACCAACCTATAGCATAAAACAAAAACGTTCTGATTCTCCATGCCAGCGTAGCCGAAGCAAACCTACTTTGGTTCCCTTGTAATGGATGAAATTAGCAGTTTCAGTTTTGGGTCCATCCTGTGGGTGGCAGCATTGTTTTATACTGTTTCACACAGAGTTCAGTAATGTCGTCTGAATAACATGGAGTTTATGGAGTAAAATAACATCAATGTGACTTTATCATAGAGTTTGTTTTGCCTTTGAATTTATCCAAGATGCAGGGCTGTACCTTTATTTTTCAGTCCATGATAAATTGAAAGAGAAAAGTCCAAAGTATATTAGATGTACATATCATTCTAAAGAAACCTGGTACAATTTGTATACAAAAGCTTTTTACTGCACAGGCTACAAAGCTGTGCAGTAAAAATGACCTCTCACAACAGATCAAAATACATTTGTCGAGAAAATTAATCCAAACTCATTATGTGAGTCAAATTAATTTATGCATGGCATCCTCTAGGTTTATTGTATCATGTGTGAAATTATCTTCCAATTGTTTGGATTTTACTTTTGTCGAGGGACACTTTAAACTCTACATCTCTCTTCTCATGAATGTAACAGAATCACATTGTCCCTCTGAGCACAAGTGCGTAGATTTCATAAAAAGAATGATTCATGTCTTTACACAGCAGCCTACAGAGAAGGGTGGAGTGAGAACCCAGGACACCCTTGACACTTGTTTTCCAAGCTCGCTCATAATGAACTTAATGCTACAATTGCTGCCCATATACTCTGATGTGTCTTTGATGTTATAGTGAGAGCGGGGTGTGATCTTGTGAATTATGTAATTGAGAAATTAGAACAATATTACCCTGCTTCATACAAAACACCCTCACACCGCAGCACAGCCTACACACACGCCTTGTGGCGCGTTCCGCTCTCTGATTGGTCAAAGGCGAGGGGGCGTCGGCATAAAAACAAGCGCTCCGGCCGCTCTCATTGGTCCGCCGGCTCGCCACTCAGAGCTGTTGCCTGGCGATCCGCTCGCAGCTTGTCAAGCGCACGATCCAGTTACTGTAGCTGCAATGAAAATATCTCCGCTGGTGGGTGGACAACCGGGCCCGGGTCCATCATTTCCCACCGAACACTGACTGAGTGAGCACTTTACTTCACCGTGTCGCAGGCCGGACTGTGTGCGCTCCCGCTCCGGCGTGAATGTCCCCCCAGAACAGGCTGACGGCGGAGGACGCGTCAACAAGCTTCAGGTTTGTTTTGGGCTCATTTGCGGGTTTTCTGTGTTTTGTGACTCAGGCAGCGCAGCGGAGCTAGCTTAACGTTACCGCAACTAGTCCCGCTAACTGGCGAGGACTAAGTTAGCTCTATGTTATCAGACTTGTTGGATTCATTGCTGCCCTGCATTGAAAATGTGGGAGGTACGTTCATTCTGTGGGCAGCTCGCGCGCGCGCGCGCACTCACACACACACACTCACTCACACGCACGCACGCAGAATTATGATTTCACAGACATTTCATTACACTTTCATGTGTTCTGCTGTATCTCTCTGTGAGAAAATCGTAACATGAAGCAACGGGACAGGTGTGTGGCAGAAATCTACATATATTGTTTTTTAATAAAAGCTTTAATAATAATGGCTGTATGGCAAAAAAGCCAAAATGTAAGTACATATTCTAAAGGTAAATGTCTGACTGTTGTTGTTCATGCTGTTCTGCCCTCGTGTTCCTCTCTTAAACCTCACCGATGGGATGGGATGTTGTAAAGCTGCGTCTCTTTTCAAATCCCTTTGAGTGTGATGCATATAAACCTAATCTGGACGTTGATACCAGAGCAATTATGTTATGAGGAGGTTTAAAGGTTCTGTAATGTGAATTCCACCAACCCAGGCCATTACCACGCATGAGTCATTCTGTTGATACAGACAAAATATATGATCCACAGCAATGCCCAGTGCATTCCTGATCATATTAGTCTTCTAGTTCCGGGCCAGGAGAATATATAGTTGCTATAAATCTGCTCTGGGAAAACAATGGGCTGCGTGTCCCTGCATGTAGGCTGTGAAATTATGAGAAGTGCAAAGTGCATTAAGAGGCTCAGGTTTTTTTGTAAAAAAGTGTCAGTGTTTAAGTTTGCCTGCAGTATACCTGTGTTGATGGTGTGCTGCTGAGTAAGATAGGGGAGTAATAGACCACACAGTGATGTTAACTGTTCTGGGAGACGGAGTTTATTTTGGTGTCGAGGTTTTGCATACTGATGAGCAGCGTCTGTGCCCACAGCACCGTAGGAGACTGGGGAGTGTGAGTAGGCTATACACGAGTCCTTGAGCGCTCCAGCAAGGAGAAGATGAAATGGAGTAGAGGTATCTGGAGTCTTATCTGATTCAATAAGAGGAAAGACTGTGTGGATACCAGAGGAGCCACTTTGATCAAATCATTGTTTGTTTCACTCTGAGATAAAGAAACAGGAAATTATCGTCACAGGTACGATAAAGGCAGGCTGCGTGAGGCATAGAACCTTTTTTATGTTGAAGGGTCAATACTACCCAGCGTGTGAAATCACACAATGTCTCTCCTGTGCCTCTGGACAGAAGAAACATCTAGAGAAAGAAACACTTTATACTAAAACCTTTAAGTTATTGATCTGTATTCCAACTGAAGGCATGGAGGACAGTTGGGTTTGATGATCTTAAATTGCAATCTGAGGGCTGTAGGCACTCCTTTAAAAATAAGTCAACTGAAAGAAGTGGAGAAGCTTCACAGTCAACTGACCATCTCTCTCAGAATCCTAGCAATAAATTAGTTAAAGTTCTGAAATGTTTTTTTAACCTGTGGTTGCTAGACAACTAATGCATGCTTCAAAGTGAGGATAACACTGTACACAATTTAATTTGTTTTATGTGCAGGTTGAAGCGAGCCCAGACTGAAGGCATGTGGTGGATACTATGGCTCAGAGCCAGCGCACGCCTCTTTGGAGCCAACAGCTGGCCGGCTCACGGCACCCTGTAGCCAGGCCTCCTCCACCTGAGCTCCATGCACCTCACGCAGTGTACCTTTTGACTTCATGAAGATCCCTGACATCGGTGATGTAATGAATAAATTTGAAGTCCTTGGGATCGTGGGTGAAGGTGAGCGTGCTCATTCACTTTTAATGTAGCAATGTGAAACAGCATATATCGTGTGCACATCTGCAATGGTGCGGCCAGTCCAGTTTTCAGCCAGAGCCTCTGGTTTGAGGCGGCATTCTCACAAATGCGTTGTAGGGCTTTTTACTGCACAATTATGTCGTTGTTTTTATCCAGTTTTCCTGAGGAGCAAAGGTTGGTGAAAAGTGATGTTCATGACTGAGTGAAATCTTTGAGATCAAAGAGAACTTTTGAAAACTATTTATCATTGCAGAATGTTAATGTGACATACAAAGTATAGTGTGCGATAAGGAAAAATAAAGAGGTAGTTGTGGAGTTGTTCAGTTTTATTGTTGCAAATATCAGCAGAGCAGGGTGATTACTTAGTTAAATCCAGCCAAAAAGCCTCCCGTGGCTTTTGTCTTTCTTTGAGCTCCGGTTGATATAAAGTGGCAGAGGCCCTGAAGTGAGGCCACCCACTTGTCCCAGTTTCTACACCCCTACTCCCACAGCCTAGAAATGTTATAATGCAAGTATAATGTGTCAGTGGAAGACACAGGGAAACTTTAAACTGAATTGTGGAAGCCGAGTGCCTGTCCTATGTCATACGTCAGCAAGTGTAGTGCCACATTAGTCTGTAAAGTCCCGGAAGTTTTTCAATCCAGCTCTGCCTTTGCATTCATGGCACTCTGTGCTCCATTTGATCCGGCATCACAGATTATAATGATCTTGAGGTCAGTCACTTTTGTTAATGATTCAGGACTAAGTGCTGCATGTAGCCTCACGCATTATCTTATGTAACTATCTGCTTTCTCTCATCTAAGGAGGAAAACAACACAGTGAACTACTGTTGTCTTTGCATCTTTTGACACATGGGCTACCATTGATGCCATTTTTTTTGTATGTTCTGATATGTTACTGTTAAAGAAAAGTGGGAAACAACCTACATTTGACAGTCAGCAGACAAACAGACAAACCTTATTTGTAATGCAACAATGTTGTGTTCAGCTATGGTTATCCATGTTTTTGTCATTTATTGTCTTACTTCTGTTAAGTAAGCCATAACATAAGCATGTCCAACAACACATTCTCATTCTGAAAATCAGGATAAACTATGCAAGAGAAAATTGAAGTACTCTAAAAGCAGCATTTTCAATTGAGAGAGAGAGGGAGAGAGAGAGAGAGAGAGAGACTGCCAGGGTCAATAACTTCAGAACTATGTTAGCTTGCCAACACTTGTGTCCTACATTCTGAGCCACCTGTCCTTTTACAGAACAGTATGTTTTTCCATAAAACATGTGAGACACATTTAAAGACCTCTTCACTTTTATTAATTCAACATGCTGAAATAAAATGAGCTATTGTTCCCACTTGTTGTCATTACTGGTGAGCTCATTTCCTGTGAGACTGGGAAACTTCCAGTCCAAGTCCAACCAGCCTTTGTTTATCTATGAGTGTCTTCATCATACATTATAATGAGTACCGGTATTTCAACAGAAACTGAGCTGTCACCTTATTTTATAAAGTTCCGCTTTTACGTTCTTCTTGAAAAGCAACAGTAGTAAAAATGAATAATCTGAATATTCATGAATAATAAGCTGCCGTAAATCTCAGTCAGTCATGCAGTTTGTTTCTTTTTAGGTGCCTATGGTGTTGTTTTGAAGTGCCGACACAAGGTAAGATCTTCCATATAACGCTTTGTTTATTGGTGTTTTCAAACTGTTTCAGTTATCTGCTGTTTTACAAGTCAGTATCTTGTTGAATCATTCCTCATTCAGGAATGAGGTTTGTTGTTATCAATACTTTTTTCTCACATGAAAAAGCCAAAATCATCAGCATATTGGTTTTACTAATGAGGGCTGTCCGTGCATGCACAGATTAATTTAGCTCCATAGAGTTCCATTGCCTAAAAACGATTACCAGCTCATAAACAAACCATGCTTGCATCGCTGTGATGTGTGTTTGTTACAATGAACTTGGGCACTGTAATTTATTTTCAAGTAAATCCCATTTATGCTGCTCTGCTGCTGTAGATCGAATCAAATATGAATAATCATAGTCCCCAACTAAATGTATTTTTCCTGCTTGTAACTTCAATCCCAGCTGTTTTGTGAAATGATATAACATATAAAAACTCAAACCGTGAACAGTATTCCTGACCATTGAAAAGATTTACTGTAAGTCAAAGTCAGACAAACATGTTGGTTTCAGTTTTGCTGACAGTAGCAATAGCCTTATAGAGGTTGTATTGTCCTGTGCACTCCACATTAGAGCAATGCTTGTTGGAGGTTGAAGATATAATTTGTAACTCTATGAATATGCTAAGTTCAATATTATTTTTAGTTTTATATCCACATTATCCCAAATATCAGAATCTGAAATAATAATTATTGGGAGAAGCTGACTGCAAAGATAACAAGACAACTGCTCCTATTATGCTACTTCATGACATCACCAAACTCTGTGTTTTCTCAGTGCCCAGTCACACACACACAAAGAAGCAAATGACGTGAGTGAATGCTCACCAAGGTTGAACTCCACATGAAGCCACACTGCAATCTTGCTCGTTGCAGGAAGCAAATGTTTTATTTAGCCTCCTTACTCGTACGTATTGGAAATGAACGGAACATCTGTGTATGTGTGACCGGGCCCTTATTGACCTGCAGAGCTCAAGAGAACATTAGAACAAGATGCTGTAAAGGTCATTTTAAAGGTAATCATCAGGCACCCAGTCAATCCACATGACTTACTGCAGTGATCCTTCGCCTTAGACTTGACATGATGCCTTAAGTGCCTCCTACGAACTGCAGCACAATTGGTCACAGTCCTTTTTGTCTTGACTTGTGAACATCAGTGTGAAAGAGCTGCTTTGAAAGGTAACACAAGTTTCTGGCTCAAATCCTTCCACCACTCAGTGTCCTATCATGTAAACATGGCTTCATTAGGATGACTCGACGTTATTATATTTTTAGAACAAGGAATAAGCAACCAAATCAAAAAGCTGAAGCAGGCCTCTGAAAGGCACTGACGCTGCAGTAAAACCCTTGTCAGCCCGATCCTTTTTAAGGACAAGGCTTTGCAAGGAATTGACATCAATCCAGCATGAATAGGAGAGACTAACATCCTCCTACTTACAAAGCTCTGCAGGAAAGAGACAAAACACTTTCTGAGCCTCTCTCATCAAAATGTCTACTGTTTTTCTTGGTCTGTGATTGCCGTGCATCTGCCTTCATCACGACACTGATTGCAGCAATAACCTCTTGTCCATTAGCCAGGTTTCTCACACCAGCTAGTTAGCCTGGAGTGCTAGATTTGTTTAAGACAACAGCTTAAATACTGGATGTTGAGGCAACACTGTGAGGAAAAAACAGAATGCCCCCCCCCGCATTAAGCTGGAATCACAGCCTGTAATTACTGAGCTTTATTATGGAGACTGATTGATCCCATTTACCGGCAGCTGCAAATGCCAATGTCTCCATAATATACAAGAGAGCTCACATCAGTCAACTTTAGTTAGGTTCCTCACAACAGACGGAGGCTGGTGCTTTGTCTGTAACACTCCCTGTACTGTTTATTTATTTGTGTGAAACTTCCACGAAAAATCCTCACCATGATTACAGTGTTCAAAGAGCTGAGGAAAGGTTGTTCCGCGATTGTTATTCTTCTCTCAGACGTTTATATTGGAAGTGTTTGTCAGATCAGTTTTGAATTAAAATATTTTCTATTCATCAGTTATAATACTGTCCAACATAACCATGAGACAGAGTTGTATGTGTTGCCATTTTCATTGTGGATTTGTCAGATGAAGAGTTTCCCTCAGGAGACAGAGAAGAACTGAAGCTACCAGGAAATCTGTGAATCTGAGTTCTCCAATAACATCCTTCGCACAAAAAAAGCATGGCCATATTTTGTTGTTTTTTGTTATGATTCACTTCAATCTTTTTTTAAAAAAAATGAATTTATTAAAGAACAGTTGCGTTTGAAGGGGTCATTCACTTACAGTTTCCATTAGTTGATTTGACTCTAATATACAGAGCTAATTTGAAAAGTCTTTTTTAATGAGATAGTATTTCAGATTTCCTTGTCGTATTATAAACTCCCACAAGATCTGACATTGGACACAATCTCTCTCTGTGTGTTGGAAATTCAATAATTTGCCGCTTAGCTTGGGTATCTGTTGGTAACTTCATTGGTAGACATGTGAAAGCACAGGAGGATGAATTCTGTGGCTGCAGATCAATATGGACCAGTGCCATCTGGAAAATATTGTATTGTTAGTTTGAGTGAACCAACGCAGTTCTTTTTTTCAAGCGCTAACTCACAGACGCAGGCACATAGTCAAATACACATATCATGCACAGATGCACACACACAGATGCACACATGCGCTGACACTTGGAATCGCACGAGCGTTGTGTGCCTTGACTATTCGAAGGGAAGTGCTCTGGCCAGATAAAATGGCTGCATTTGCATGTAACAACTGCTACAGAGTCGCAGCTGCTCGTGCATCAGAGACACACCCCTCAAATTTGGGTGATACAACCCATGTATTTAACAGGAATAATTAGTTCCAAGAAAGACCAGGGACCAAAAATAGAAAGGATGGAAATGGACACAAATGCATTCTCCCATTTCTTGACAATCATCGTAATCTCAGATGCTGCTGGGTCACAGTGTGTACCCTCGCATGTGTGTCACATCATCCTTACACAATGTCAAACGAGGTATTGGTGAAATTATAGGGCCTCCACGGATAGTACACGTTTCTTAGTAGTGAGTCTAAATAATGTAAGCGTTACTCTCTGTACATTTATACCTGAATTATATAACCTAAGTTAGAAAATAGGCCACTGAATTTGCATAAAGGAGTTATTCACTGACAAATTTGGATAAGAAGGATGCCAGGCTTCCTGGACATACAAAAAAAAAAAATTAAAAAGCAAATTGACAGATTTGACTTCAGAGTGTTTCAATGGTCAAAAGGCTACTTCCGTTCTACTAATCTCCTGATATGTGTCTGGTCTGGATGGAAGCAAACATTTATTGACATTTTCTTTTGCTGATGTTCTGGAAATGTGGGTCTTAAATGAAATCAAAAATGTTACAGAACTTTACTTAGCCCTCTGTTTTTGCTTGTCCCACTGTTCACTGTTTATTTAAATGATTAGGTTAGTCGACTCCCTTTGTTGACGAAACTGGGGATATCAGTGCCAAGTTCATTGACTCTTTGTGAGACATGTTTGGTCAGTGTAGATTACAGAGAAGGCTCCTCTAGGTCACCCAGCATAGAAGTGTTGAACATTGAAGTTTAAGTCTAAAGATAATCTTTGTGGGGTGTAGTGCAACATGAGAAGGGTTGAATAGAGAATTCTTTTTTTTTATAGCAAAAGAAAATCAAATTCTCTTGACTCAAAAGTAAAGCCTGGAAACTGGTCATAGATTGTTATTTCTCACATGACAAGTTACAAAATGCAGCGCTCTGTGGGGGTGCTCTGTTTCTTTGTCTGAGCAGATACCAAAGTTATCAACAATAAAAAACTGTGAATAAATCACTATATATCTTGACATATTCATGAAAAAAAACATTTTCGAAGCGATTGAGATTGAAAACAGTTTTTCTTTCAGTGTCCTTGAACATGTGACCCACCTTCTGTTTATCAGGAGTTTAACTGATAGATTGTTGTGGGGGGACCTCCCACCAGGCTCTGGGATCTGTTGATTTACAAGTGACACCCTCTGCTTGGGTTGAAACTTCCCTCGGAAGCTAGTCCCACACCGTAGGCCTCCCTCCAGCAGCTAATCTAAATCTTGGATAAGGCTTGTGCATGGCCAGTGTTGGTGCTTTAGCATGAGGCAGTGTGTGAAACTTAAAAGAGAGTGAAACATTGTAAACATAGCTCTGTGGTGAGTATTGATTTAAGCATGGAACACCCCATAGGAATGCACACTACACAAAGCGGCACCCTGACTGTGATTATCATCCTATGAACTGGTTTCCCCGGCTACTCTGGAGAGAGAGGTAAAACATTGACAGCATCAGGGCGATGTCTCCGCAGATTAGACTGACTCAGTTTTAAGGCAATGAAATACATGAACTGTTAGAATGTCTACCCTAACCCTAGCCCACAAAGGAGAAAAATCCTCACAGCAGATTTGATGTCACAAGTCAAACAGGAACATTTTTAGTTCACAGGCACGAGCAGTTTAATCCATGTTTCATCTCAGCATGTGATTACAGTTACACAAAGAAAAGTTGATCGCAGAGCTGATGTATTTGAGGAGTCACTGTCTATATATCAAAATCAAAATGATGTTCAGCCTGGTGACTGTATACGGTCGGTGTAGATTAGTGGGGCATTTAAAGGGTAAGAATTAAAATAGTAAAGCTCTGGTGATGAAGTTGAATCAGCAGAGTCGTACATTCTGTTCTCAAGCTCATCTAATTGGAGCAGGAAGCAGGAGGCCGCTGAACCTAATGTTCCTTGAGAGCCTGACAGTAATGTGATGTCACCATGAAAATCTAAGAGAAAGACCTCAGCTTGATTTGACTGTAGATAAAAATGCCTCATGACAGGGATGTCCATGCATCATTTGACATGTGAGAAGAAACCGACAGCTAGGTAAACAAGTGGAGCACCCCCCCCCCCCCCCCCCCACCCCACCAACATGTAAGTCCTTCCATGGGGTCAGACTGTTGGAGATTACATCTTAACACTGTGCACATGGTTGCATAGTACTTGGCAGTCATAATTCTATTCAGACATTAATAGATTTCTGTCATTTGTGGTAGCTCCTGTCACAGTGAGTGTTGTTGACGTGTTCATTTGCCTTTAAGTATTTTTATAATCAGTTGGGTTAAAATGACTTGTGATTGGTCGAGCACATGAATCGAGGGGACCTCACTACCGTGCAGACTCTGAATGCAAATGCACAAGATGGCAGTGTTTTTATCCAAATGATCCATATTCTAGTGTCATTTGTAGAAAGGAACTGAGGAAGTTGACGCCAGCATTGATGTCAAAGTACTCAAAATGGCCTCTGTGGTACTGCTTCATTTAGTGTTTCCAGGATCACATTTTGCCATAGTGACAATCAAACACACACAAACAAACACACAGTGAAATACATCACATGGTCACATGAGTCATCCTATTACTAGCAAGTGAGTAAGAACATATGTGGCACATGCCAAAATATGACTACAGGCACATTGCTCGCCGCCTATGGTGAGGGCTCCTGGCAGTGTCTGTATGGTGTGGGGTTGTGTTTTCCTGGCATTGTTCAGGCTCACACAGCCCCTAAGGGAGAAAACACATGCCAATATGAGGCTGTTCTGTGTGAACATGTTCAGCCAATGGTAATGCAGTATGTGCAAACCACTCAGTGGTGCTTTCCTCTCATGGTGTATCACTCTCAGCCATAAGCACATGACCTATCTAGCAAGGAAATGCGGGTGCCTCTTCTCCTGCACTCATATAAAGTTTTAATCACTGTCAGTTTTCATCTATCTTCTCTCAGTCTTGCATTAAAGAGTCCATTTCCTCTCCTTGATCTTGAACTTTCCAACAAAGGTGAAAACAAGTTCCCGTGAATAATATATGCCAATTATAGTTTTGTGTAGTTTCTGTAACAGCATTGATGCTGTTACATTTTCTAAAAACCCTCTTGTGCTGAGAGTTTGATAAGAAGGTTTGAATGTTCTTTTCTTTCTTAAACAGATAGTCACCACAAAAACTAGTGGCTTGCTTAGCTTTACATAACATTCAAAACAGGGGCCGTTTTAGTCCTAATTTAGGTCAACGAGCAAATCGATCTTTAAACCTTCACTTTGTCCCAACTCAGGGGTGGCCTCTGACAGAACAAACCTGGAAAGTGACTGAGACTGGTTTACAGATGATATCCTATTTGCTGGAGTTGTCAAAATGGGCTTTTATTGATGCTCAACACACAATCAGCCCTCAAATGCCTCAGAAAGGTGAGGCCCTCAGTTGAGTAGTGTATGAACTAAGCAAAAGTGTGTTGTGTTAGGTTTCAATTTAACTTTAAGTATTGTTTTTTCACACTCTCAATATTACTTTAAAAACAGGTGATCGCAGTGCTGCATGCAGCAACTGATGTAATGAAGGTCTCAACAACAGCTAATAGCAGTTATATTAAGCAAGACCTCAATTAAATATAGATACAATTTCACAGGACGTGATGCTGCACAGTACCAGTTTTTCCCATTAGACTGTGGTTGTCCACATATATGACTTTGTCCTGCCACAGTTTCAATATGACCTTTACACTTCCTCTAACTGAGCACTGCTGCTTTATATAGCTGTGTGCAGCGCTGTTTGTGGCATGCTCACTCACATTATTGTCCATAAAGTTGTAACTATTCACACCGTTGCTTAGTTTCCTGTGCAGGTGTAAGCGCAGCTGCAAGTGAAGTGGCATCCTCTCTTTTTTTTACATGAGATTAGTGCGTTCTTTCATCCATACCCATCACTTGGAATCTGTTGCACATGAGAGTGACGTTTGTATGTATGCACCCCAATTGCCACCATAAACTGGATGAATTCTGTGGGCAATGCTGTCTTTCCCAAGAGGAAACTTGGAAGAATTAGATCATCAAGCATCAACAGTCAGAGGACAAACATCTGCACATTTGTTACGTAAGGATGATCGCACATTTAATGCATTGTCATGATTATGATTTCTGAATGTTTGCATTGCTTTTCCACTGTTTTGTTATGCAGATCCAGATCATATGTAGACCTAATGCAATGATCTAACAGTGAGTAATTAGTGACTTGATCCCATCAGGCCCCTCATTGTATAAGGACCTTTCACAGAGCGTCAAGCTGAATCACAGCTGCTCCTCAGTCATCTGTTGTTTGTTCTGTCTTGATAATACATGTTCCTTTTTTTAGATAATTTTTTATTTTGGCATTGCCTCAGCTTCATTTTTTTTAGGTTGCATAACTGATGGCGCTTTTTTACCACAGACAATGGAATTGATGCAGCTGGCTTAAATTATATTCCTCCTAAAAAAGCTGAGTGGCTGTCAGTAAAATCTAGATTTATTTAGCGGCGAAAAAAAAAGTCAATGCGCCCCCTTTGAAGGGAACAGTTATTTTTGCAAGCAGTGAACAGAAACTGGGACATGAGAGGGGAAAAAAGGACTTTCACATCGAGCATTAAATGGGTCACCTTGAGTGGCGCACTTGTCTATGTGGTCCTATCAGGAGCCAGAGAGCGAGTAACACAACGATGTAGGAGGGGACACGCATTTCCTGTCTGAATATTAAAGTCCTCATTGTCCCCTGATACTTGGCGTCTATTCTGAGACCACAGACTGACTTTAAGGCCCAGGCCACCTGTTGATGTGCCCTTTGTAACAGACTTCCCACATTCTGGATGCAGTCCTTTCCTGCAAAATGATTTCCACTAATTATGAATAGTGCCAAAGCATTACAATGTTCATCTGCACAGTATCAATTTTCAGAGTATCTCAAATTGTTCTGGGGATGCTAACTCATGTACTTATCACTGACAACTTGTCAAACAGCCTGTTTGTTTTAGAATCTGCGCTTGTAAAGCCATACTCCACACAATGAACCAGATCCATGTTAATTAATACAACCTTGCAGGGTGGACAGAATTGGCTGGAGAAGCACACTGATGCTGGTTTTGTAGGCAACAGATAACAAGCTGCTGCAGCAGCCTTGTTTCTGTCCTGTCTGTGCTTTATATCTGGATCATCATTGTTAAATAAAAACCTAATTTACATATTCGGTGCCTGAAGAAATGACAAATGAAAAGTTTTCATTACTGCAGAAGTACATTTGCTTTGTTTTCTTTCTTCAAATATCTGCTCTCATGTGAAAATTTTCCTGGCTTTGCACTACATCCTCTAGGCTGTTATTAACAAATGTGACAGCCAAGCAGTGCATGTTTAATCTCTTTGTTTGGACAGGGTACATAGACACATAACACGGGATCTTGCTGTTATGAATCCATGAAAAAGCAGGCCAGTAAAACAGTGATCTACATTCTAGGTTCAGTCTTGTAGTTTGCTGCAGGTTTTGGCACAAACTTTAAACCAGATGAACAATATGACAACATGATGCACGACAACTAGAGTGTTACACAGCCCAGTTGAAACTGTGTCCTCCGCTGACTAATGGGGCCTGGGCAGAGAAGTGACATGACTGGTTCAATCAAACAGTGAATAATTTTGTAGTCTTTCATCATTTCCACTGAATGATATTTCCATAGTTATAAAACCGATAAAATATCCATGCCCCTACTTTGAATCATTAACAATGTAAAAATGATCTTTAACTATTTTCCAAATATCTGCAGTAGCATTGATGAGGGTGTAGCCAACAGATAGAGAAGTGCTGAATAATTATATATAGTATATACTTCTATCAGCTGTCAATCATTTTGTTTTTTGTGTTGCTATAGCACCAAATAACAAAGGACAACCAAACTTAAATGTCAAATTAGCATAAACACTAGTGAGATCATCCTAATATCATGTACGAAACTTTACTATACTATAGTTACCACTACAACTTTGTAGTTTGGTCCCATCCACTATCATAGAGGGAGTGGGATTAATATGCCAGCCACTAGATGGTGATTAAGAGGCTTTGGCTTCACATTTGGGAAAGCAACTTGATATAAAACCTATGGGTCAACTGTCCAAGGTAAAAAAAAAATAAAAATAAGGCACTGTTGGCACATTCTCTTTTACTGCCCCCTCTAATCATTGATAGGACAATACTGTTCTTCAGGAAGTAGTACTGTAAATGGCCATCAGGGGCCTCCTTTATAAAACTGCATAGGGTTCATACTTGAAGTTTTCAAGGGGCCGCAGAGATGTGTATGCAACTTGATTAATTCAACAGCAACAGGACAAAACTTCAGAAAGTTAGGACAATTCAGAACCTTCACATGATGAAGAGCAGCTCAGTCTCCAAACAAAATTACAAGTGCAACAAAAACTTTCTGAACTCCCACAGCTCTGTGGGGGGGAAAAAAAACTTCCGGACGTTTTTAATTTTAGAAGGAACACTGTAGACACTGGATGAGCCGAGATAAAATTTTGCTCAACAGACATATTCAGCGATTCCCAGTAGTTTTTGCTACGCTTTAATTTCCTTTAAGTGTTCTCAAACTTTCAACTGATGTGAATACATTTCCCTTCAAAGCATTATTTAGTTTTATTAAAATTACTTACTTCTTTTGCCTGCTGTTTTTGATCGAGACACTGCACCTTAAGGTATCAAATTGGTCTTGGTCTCGGCCCAAGTTCTTAATCTTTTCTCTTTCAGTTCGTGGGAGGGGTGACAGCATGTTCATGGTAAATAATAATTTTCTCCCCCACATAAACGAGCCACACAGTTCGTTGGCACATGCAAATTCCAAAAGGTCTTAAAATAAAAAGCCAGAACAATAGGTTCCGAGCAGCTGGTTTATTTCTCTGATCCGTCCAACACGAACATGCTCATTAACTACAAAATGATTTGTACTTATACTTAGAAACTGAGAGAAATCATCCATCCATCCACTGGGTTGTAATTTTTCTTTTACTCCGTGTACTCTGAGAATGTGTTATCATTCTGGCTGCAGTGCTGTCTACTGTGTGTGCTCGAAGCAGAAATAACCTGGACTGACTTAAATGACTGATGTAATGTCCCATGAATTGGAGCAAAGAAGCAGGTTACCTTGGGTCTCTGAAGTTTTAAAGTCTCAAGTTGGGTAGTTTTGGTGCTTTTCATTAGAGGTGGTGGTGAAGGGATGTGAGGCCTCACACGGGTCAATCACTGCTGCTGGCAGCGGTGAAGTGAATCTTGTTCCTATTTTACAGCTTCTGTTGTGACAAGTGTTTTTTGAACTGTTGTGATTTGTGCTTTTTGAACTGTTGTGATTTGTGCTTTTTTGGCTTTTTTTGCAAATGAATAATGGAACTCATATGGAAGTGAGAAAATTATACAGCAACTGCATTTTATTAAAACTGTTTTTTAATATCATAACCAATATAAGAAAGAAGCTACCGTGGTCGCGATGTTATGGATATGTGTTTAGATAAGGTTAGATGCTTTACTTTTATTCAGAGTGACTTTTACCTATGGAAGCAACACATATTCAGCCAATATTTAAATGTACATGAATTATTCAAATGACCAATGTATGGATGTGTTTTTAATTCCTAACCAGTTTGATGGACAACACGGTACAGAGACGATAGTGAGGCAGGAACACTTGAGGGGCCCTGGGTCTGATGTCTCGGATTGAGACGAGCAGTGAAACAACATCTTGGGCCGTACTCATCTATCAGCTTGTCTTTGTAGTTCACTGAGACACAATCAGGATGGTTAACTATCTCAGCCAATTTCTTTGTTATCCTGTCGAACCATCTCAAAGAAGATAAGGACACGTCCAGTGGAAGATGGATGAGATAATTATGTTGGGTGGTGCAATGGCTTTTTAGGACCTTCCTACCCATTGTTAAATTAAGAACCACCCACATGATAAGCAAAGCCTGGCATCACCAGATCAATTGGCTTTTGAGAATGGGCTTGGAAACACAAAAATCATTTTACTTCCAGGAGGTGTTACTAATGGAGAGGACACACTGCCAGTGCCAAGAATAAACAAGCCAAATTTTGCTCTGTAGTTTGTGAATACATGAATGAATGAATACATTTGAGCTCTTTGATTTCTCTGGTTTCATCCTAGTGCATCAGGGTCATAATAATCTTATAAACAATCCTTTGACCCATAGTTGCAAGGAACATTGTCCCTTCTATAGTATTGCAATTCAATCCATCCACCTATTATCAGTGCTTTATCACTAGCTTATCTTGAGTCTTATCCTTTGAGGGTAGCAAGGGCTGGAGCCAATCGGCTGACACGGGCTGAGGGACAAGGACTCATTGTGACCCTTGACAGATTGTCAGTGTGTTGCAGTGCTATATTCAAACATGGCATGAGCAATGTTTTGACACGCATCAGTGTTTCATGTGCACTACATACAATTAAAACCTCCGATATTCAAGACTGATCCTTATTGGTTCACGTGCATTGTCAGGTCAGGTCTTAATTCCTCAACCAGTGAGCAACATTGAGCTGAACATGTATAACAGTCAATTCAGTTTACCCTCTGCTGTGAATCATGTCCCTTCACTCGGACTCTGTTGCATATGCAGTGTACAGTGATGCTCATGACCCTGCTGTGAGTCATCCCGTACTTCTCCTCTCTGGTAGCAGCCATTGTTCACTGTGATCCATGTTGGAGTGGTGCAATGTTGCCTCTGGCTTTCTGACGGGGGGGAAACTGGAGCACAGCTCTGAGCCATAGGCAGAAATACCAGGCCTAACTAGGACATGTCGAGAAATGGGGCTAGCAGTGGGGCGTCTCTCTCACAGAGAACTTCATGGAGGAATGATTAAAAGTGTCCCTGGGAAACGAAACAGACTCAGTGGTCACTACATCTGAAATTTATTGTGCGCTTCGTATATCTTTGATTACTTTAATAGATAGATTTTTTTTTTGCTGGATCTTTCTCGTGAGGGAGCCAGAGTTCCAGGTGCACTGCTCCCATGTGTGCATTTCACCTGTGAAGCATTAGTGCTACCAAGCCATTATATGCTGACCTTTCAACATGACTATATGTCAGAGTGAATGTCTATTTATAGGATTTTTTTCTGAATATTAATCTGCTGTTGAATAAACATATTATATATATCATATCATATAAACAGTGTTGTCCTAGTTCTCCAAACTAAAGATGACTTTTTCCCCCAATCCACAGTTGATATTCAGTTAAATATATTTCTGCTTAAACGGTTATTTAATATATGAATCAAATATTTAATAAATGCATGATTTTCTGTCCGTCAAACAACGCATCTTTTTTGCCAACTCCCAGAGAAATGAACAAAGTCGAATATTGTTATCATTCACCTGTGCTGCTGTGTGCTTTTCCCCCATTGATTTCTCACTGGCCGCTTCGTTCTCGTTGCAGGACACCAATGAAATTGTGGCCATTAAGAAATTCAAGGATAGTGAAGGTAAGAGGGTACCCTTCCTTGATGAGGACAAATATACCAGAGATTTTGTAGTTTTTGTAATTGTCATTCACATATACATAATCTTCATCTTAATTTCTGTTGGGCTGCTTCCTATTCTCCTCAATACATGTACGCACAACCAGTGTATTCCTGATTTCCCTCTGTCTCACCTCCTTGTAGAAAATGAGGAGGTTAAAGAAACGACACTGCGGGAGCTTAAGATGCTTCGCACTCTTAAGCAGGAAAATATCGTGGAGCTGAAAGAGGCCTTCCGCAGAAGGGGAAAGCTTTATCTCGTCTTTGAGTATGTGGAGAAGGTAAACTCCCTCTACAGATTTTTTTCCACACTGATTTCTTTTAATGTTGCTCTCACCACACATGGTGATCGTATTTGTTTGTTTGTGTCTTATTTTGTAGAACATGCTTGAGCTGCTGGAGGAGTTACCAAACGGCGTGCCGACTGAGAAAGCGCGCAGCTACATCTACCAACTTATCAAGGCAATTCACTGGTGCCACAAGCATGACATCGTTCATAGGGGTATGCTGTCTATTTTGTCTATTATTGTAACATGAGGGTGATATTATTAATAATAAGGGGTACAAGAGACAGGAAGAGGCTCAGAGTGCTGCTGTGAGTACTGCTCCATCTACACATTTCTGAGGATGATTAAATAGAAAACGTGATTCTATATCTAGAAACAGTGGCTTTAAAGGTTTTCTCATGTGTTGTACACTGCATTGTTCACAAGATGAGAGCTTTTGGCAAATCAGTGGCAGCAGAGCAGGAAACCAGATGGCCCATGTGAGTTTTTGGCACACTAAGAACAACTTAGCCGGCATCCAAATGGCCTGTGGCATTTCCAGGCACACATATGACAGTGTTACCAAGGGATTTGATATATAAATTACTGTTTTAATTCACTATGAATCTGTAAATCTTCCCAGATAGAATTCGATTTTTTGTAATATTGCTTGTTGGCTGTGAAGAAATATAATTCACTTAGTCTTTTCATCTGTGTCATTGATGAGCATATGGTGTGAAGGTACAAATGATAGCGATGACGTAATGATCACACTCTCCATCCGTGTTTGTCCTCCATAGACATAAAGCCAGAAAACCTTCTCATCAGCGCTGACGACACCCTGAAGTTATGTGATTTTGGTGAGCACCTCTATCAAACACTCACCCTGTAAGAGCTGCGAGGAAGGCAGCCAAAAAACAAGCTGTGATGTAGAACAGATATTTGCAACAGGAACTATATTTGGCTGAAACCAGTGCTTCTGGAGTGCAGCAGGCAGGCTTCATCTGGTTCATCTACAACTCTGCATGCAGCCTCCTCTCTTGCTTCTCACACGGCTGCTGTGCATTCTCCTCTCCTCTCGGTTAATGCAACGTGTTGGAAAACAAGCCGCGAATCACGCATTGAATCAATCTGGTAGTGCCAAAACAAAACGGCGGAAAGCGGAAACGCAGCATAGCCAACATCGTGAAGCAATCTGGAGGCTGAAGCCCTGCTGATTGCTCTGTGCCAGTCACAGGTATAGAGGGAGCAGACATGGATTCCACTGTGAAGGTTTACATTTTGGACCGTGTCACGCTGCACATTTATTTTTGTAGTGTGATGTTTTTATTTAGACTAAGAAATCCACAAGATGGAAGTGTACATATGACTAAATGATCATGGCAGATTTTTTTAATGCAGGAATTAAAATGTATATTAACTTTGGTCCTTCAGGACTTCTGTTGTTTTCATAGCTTTCATGTGAGAGTCAAATAAGATGATTAAAACCACTTTAAGGGCTGTAGGCTAAATATAAAGCTAAGCTGCTTGGCTTAGTCGTGCATAAAGCTAGATAACATGTGAAAGGTCTATCATGGCATCATTTAGACAGAACATTTTATAAGCATGTCTATACAGTTAAACATTTTTAATAATGATTCTCAGCCATAACTACTGTTATTATAGTCAGGACAACCAATTTCCTATTTCTCATTTCTTTATGCTAAGATTAAATAATAAGTTCCTGTTTGTGTACAAGCATGACCGGAGTATTCATTTTCTTATCCAACTCTCAGCAACTCAACATAATATTTTCCCAAATGCAAACCTCCAAAATCTCAACAGAGATTAGTCATTCTTCAGGATTATGGAAATTCATTCCTACCCATATAGTGAAATCTGACATTTGTCATCCTGCATTCGCTAAAAGTACACAGCCAAAGCTTGTGGATTTAGTCACAGGATTATGAAAATGAACTCAGATTTTACATCATGTAATAGTTAATATTTTCTATGACTGATGATGTGTTAAACAATATCCAGGATTACTATGATTTAATATTCCAAGGGGGTTAATCATGTCTTCTCCTGTGTAACTCAGTCTTTAAGATACTTGAATCTTAATGAGCTCCCAGACAGGTACCAGCCTATAATCACCTTTAGGTGTCTCAGCATATAGAGCATATCAAAAGTCTCCTCATCGTTCTTCTTTATCACTCTTCCCAGGCTTTGCACGTAATCTCTCAGAGGGGACTGATGCCAATTACACAGAGTATGTTGCCACTAGATGGTACCGCTCTCCAGAGCTCCTGCTCGGGTATGTATTACTGTTTTTTTTTACCAAGCAGGGGTGAAAACTACAATGACATATTAAAGTGGCTATTCTTAAACCTGGCCTCCCTGCAAATCTCTGGTCCCAGGGCCCCTTACGGGAAGGCAGTGGACATGTGGTCAGTGGGCTGCATCCTCGGAGAGCTGAGCGACGGACAGCCTCTGTTCCCAGGAGAGAGTGAGATTGACCAGCTCTTTACCATTCAGAAAGTGCTGGGACCCCTGCCACCAGAACAGATGAAGCTCTTCTATAACAACCCTCGCTTCCACGGGCTGCGGGTAATGTCAGGACACACATCACAGCCCTCACGTTCTGTCTTCTGACCCATCTCTCCTTGATGCTCAGAATTATTTCTCCGTGTTTCCTTTTCTCCCACATGATCGTCTCTCTCTTTCTACACCCTCTTAATTCTTCTTCATCTTCTTCTCCTTCCCTTATTTATTTTCTCCCCCTGCTAAGTCTGTCCAATCTCTGCTGGCTTCTTTCTTTCTGGCGGGGTGTTCTGTGCCGTGACTGATTGGATCACAATGACTCATCGTGTGTCATGTATCCTGTATGCTGTGTGAAGGAAGACTGCGTTAAGTCTTCTGTTGCAGGCTGGTGCTACAACAGACCTGGGTTATCCTCCTCTTCCCCTTCCTGCGCACACTTCAGGATATAATTATTAGTTTGCAAAGCTCCCTTCAGTGAATTTCTGCTGGTGCTATGGCCCCAGTGTGATAATTATTCATTTTTAAATTTTGGACATTTGATTAATGGGTGTTGGCCTGCTCTCCTAAATTCTTGTCTGGATTCCAGCTCCTGAATCGATATTTACATTCTGTCCCTTGAAATGCTCTCTACAGTGAGACAGGCACATGTTGGAGAGGGACTGTTCCTGAGTACACATCACACACCTGCTATTGTTAGCACTCGCTCAAGGGGAAAAATATCTCTGCTCTCCACAACATTGCCATGCCTGTTAAATTAAATGACTAGATAGCATCTGGAGTGTGGACATTCATATTTAAAACTGTATTAATAGACAGACTCTTTTAATAACGTTGGAAAAATCCACAACACAACCACCGAGAGGAGAATTTTTGACTTAAGCACACAAACTGTATTTATTGAAATATTAATGCCCTACACCAGCAAGAAAACACGCAACACTTGTGAGTGAACTCAGGATGTTTCATGGTCGTTTTATCACATCGGCCACCTACGGAGTGCTTTCTGTAACACTTGGAAATGTGTTGACGTTCTGGACATTCTTTGTTTTTTCTCTTGGCAAACAGCAGATTCACAATCGTCAGAGAGAAAACAAGAGTGGATGAGGAGGTATACTCATGCAGCAGTGCTCTGTGGGAACAGTGTTTTTATAAAACTTTATTTGAGTAGTAGTAGCATCTGTTGGCTCAACAGAAGATTTTACTACAGTGTCATCATAGTTACCTGGCATCCCCTGCAAACTTTGATTAGGGTCGTTAATTCAGGGGACACTGACGAAGACGTCAAAACAGTTTGTGATGACGAGGCGGTGAGGGTGTTGATGCGCTGTAAAAAAAAAATGATAATAAAAATTCTAGTCATCTCTGCTTCACAATTAATATGTTTCTTCCTGCCTCTGTCTGCTGCATCTGGCTGATCCACCTCTCGCCTAAATAATGCAGAGGAACTGTTTCTGTTTTCAATGTGTCTGTGCAGAGAACCTTCTGCTGTGTTGTGGATGTGTGAAAGGTAAGCTGCAGATAAGATCTGGATAATGGATCCGGATAAGTTATGACTGAAAACAGCTTTGGTAGTGTTGAAGTTCAGCAGTAACCATTTGGCTGTTTACCACTCTGTTCTGTATTTTCTTCCACTCTCGTTTCAGTTCCCCGCTGTGAACCACCCACAAACCTTGGAGCGCAGATACCTGGGAATTATTGGCGGAGGCCTGCTGGACCTGTTGAAGGTAAGGATCACAGGTCTGGCAGAAATTGGCAATGCTGCTGTGCCGAGGGGTGATTTTTATTTTTTATCTTTTATCCATCTATGGTTCTTTCCTGCTCACATAGTAGCGTTGAGTTCATTTTTTCAAATATACTACACACTTGACTGCAGCTGTGACAATCGCATCATTATCATCGTGTTTACGTCACGACTGGATGATGCCTCTTCACAGCTTCAGCATCTCTCAGCTCATATCCTGGTTCCAGCACTGCTGTTATTGCTGTGTCTGCACTGTAAACAGGAGCTCCATGTCAAGAATGTGGGCTGTGTTTGTGCACTTGTGCTTTTCCCAGCAGATAGTGACTCACTGCAAGCACAATGTCATCTGAGGAGTGGGTTCCGGATGGACATGCATCGATTTCAGTGCATACCACTCATTCTTGAATTGACTGTAGATATTAACTGAGCAAGGTGTATTTTCTGCCAGTGTAAGGTTGTGTTTCTTTATCTGCCTTGTTTGTTGATTTTTGCTACAGTAAAAGTTTAAATGCAATTATGGTCACATTTCCATCCGTTTTTTGTATATTAACATATTCATTTGAGTTTATGGAGACAGATTATTAAACTTTTTTTTGAGTAACAACAAAATCAAATGTCACAAATCATATTTCACATCGTTTGATGTTAATTAAGCAGCAGCTTGGCTGTTATGCTAATGGCGGTGACTCATAAAGTAATGACTGTTTCAGTTTGTATGTGATGTCAGGATGTTTAGGGTGTCTTCAGGACTCACAGGCTTCCTCTGTGTGTCTGGGTGTTAGAACCTGCTGTTGCTGAACCCGACAGAGCGATTTCTCACGGAGCAGAGCCTCAACCACCACACCTTCCAGACAATGAGGCTGGTGGAGCGACCAGGTCCGCCAACACCGACACCTGTACGCTCGTCCAAGAGAAAACCTCACCATGGAGACAACACCACCCCCAGCAGGTCAGTACTATACATTATGAATTGATGGATTGATTGATAGAAAGATTTAATGCAATTCACAAATAATAAGAAGAGTAAAGGTCCTCTGATGCATCCCTGTTGAACACCAATGGTCTGTTTTCCTATGGTGAGTTTTTAGTCTTGACGGCCACTCAATGCACTTGACTACATTTAGCATTTTCCCCTTCACAAACATATGTGCATCTATGCATCTATGTGCATCTATGCATCTATGTGCATCACAATTTTTCATAAATTAATCCTCCTTGTATGTTTAAGTGTCCTTGTTTTGCCTGCTGTCAACCAAGACTAGAATTGAACCAATGGTTATTGGTTAGTGGTTATTGGATTACCCGCTCTACCTCCAGAGCCACAACCACCATACAACCCCATATTCACAGACCATGCAAAATTACTTTAATATAATTCTTTCATGATGCACAGTTGACCATTCTTCTCTCTCTCTCTCTCAGGAGCCATGGGAGTAAAAGCTCAGGAAGCCATCGCTCCAGCAGCAGAGAGGGCTCCAGCTTGCCACGGCATGAAGACCTCCACCCCGGCAACGACAGCTTTCTCAACGGCAACATGCCTGCAGCGATCAACCTCAGCCCAACCCTGCATCCCAAGAACTACCAGCCGCAGATCTTTAACCATTCCACTTCGTGCACTATGGACCTAGCCAGCAGCAACCTGCCTCACTTGCTCAGTCCTGGTGAGGTCAAAGGCAAGGGGGACTTTGAGATGAGCCTGGGATCCAAGGCGTCAGACGGGCCTGGAGCCAAGTACCTCAAAGCCAATTTTCGCTCACAGCAGAACCGCCACTCCTTTGTGGAGGGGAAAACCAACACACTTCAGTCAGGGGATAAACATAGCAGACACAGCTACATGGAGTCTCACAGCTCCACACCCTCCTCCTCCAAGTTTGCCTACCTGAACTTATCTAAGAGCTACGGTACACTTAGTGATGCCAAGTCAGTGGGGAACTTAAATGATGTGCATCTCTATGCAGATGAGCCGACAGCACGCTATTTTCCTTCAAGCTGCCTTGACCTCACAGCTCCGAGCAGCCCAGCAGCCCGCCGGGTCGACAGATTCGGCACGGCGAGCCGAGGAAGCATGCGCTCAGACAGGGAAAGCAACACTCTGGACTCCTCTTACCGGCGCTCGTCCATCCGCCACAAGGCCTCAGAGGAGGCCAAGTCGCCGGATACCCTGGACCCTGGGGAAAGTGGTGTAGAAAGGACCCACTCTCACTCTCTGTCCGCCCCACATGACCCTCTTTCGTACGGTCAGGGATACACTAGCCCCTTCTCCTCCCAGCAGAGGCCGCACCGTCACTCCATGTACGTACGGAGGGACCACCAGAGGACGCACGGGGCGGAGGAGGGGCTGGTGGTGGGTCAGGGGATGCCCACCAGAGCCAGCAGCCTCCAGCTCCTTTCTCCACAGCTGCAGCACCGCACACTGCCTCACCACTCTGGGGGCTCCTCCAGAGAAGAAGACATGAGCAGGGTCAGTCACCAGCCCACATCTCTCTCTCCACGATAAAGGAAAGCCTACAGGATGTAAACATGTCAGATGCCTACACCAGGTTGTGTTGGATAACTTGGTGTCAGTTTGTTAAAAAAAAAAAAAAAAAAAACACAGCAAGGGTTTATTTTTGGTAGACTCTGAAAATATCAGGATCTGTGTTTAGCTTTTTTTTGCTAGGTCTTTCTCAAGTTTAGAAAGAATTGGAAATAAAGGATTAACAGAGCTGCAGCTTCATCTGTGAATGATGTAAGTGTTTAGATCTTGCTCTCCTGTTAGGATATACAGTGAATCACATCGCCTGTATATTTATATATACTGTAGAGACATATAGTATGGATAGTGCGTGTGTGTGTGTGTGTGTGTGTGTGTATTCGTATGTGCGCTGCATTGCTGAGCTCACCTCATGCTTCATCATTTCTCCGTTAGCAGACTGAACAGGCACCCACTGAGGTCACCCACAGCAGACCCCCAATAAGGGACTCGACCAGGGACAACTCTGCATCTTTTCACACACAGCGGCAAAAAAGCGAGGTCCGACATTCTGCCTGCACCCACCATTCCCCACCCACATCCAGTCTTCCGAGAGTGTGGATGTGGGTGGATACTGCTGTCATGAACTGCTCTCGCTCTCTCCTTTTCTCTCTTCCTCTCTCTCTCTCTCTCT